>JAKUCM010003014.1:0-37236 GCA_023374145.1 Lepidium sativum
TCTCTAAGGAAATCGGAATCATTGCGAAAGCACTCTAAGATCAAATTTTGCCGAATCGAGCAAGGGAAAGAGCGGATCGAGAACGATCAAAACCGGTTCCGAGTATGTTGATTGGCAATCGCATCAAGAGGTGTCAGAAAAGGCTAAGGCAAAGGTGAGTTTTCGGGACCGTTGAGGTGATTCTTGGTTCGTTTTGGGCAATAGTGGGATTGTCTTAGATGGGTTAGGATTGCGTGATTAATTGGATGAATATGTACTGTTTTCCGTTCATGATTGGTGTTTTGGTTGATCAGGTTAATCCGAGTAACTAAGGCAACAGATCTGATCGGACTCTGAGCATATGAGTATGCTGGACTCTGTGCATGAATAATGCTATCTCTGACTTGATTGCTTGTTGTTTAATACGTATCTGGTTTGGCCTAGTGGGACGAAATGACCGACTCACTAAGCAAATTCGTTTGCTTACCCAATCTGCGTGATTGTAGGTGATTTACCCAAAGACCGTGAAAGTGGCTAAGTAGGAGCGAGACCAAGGCGAGAAGGAGGAAGGATGGAATAAGACTGGGTTAAAATAGGTCTAGACACATTTAAATTCGAACATTCTTGCAAACTTGTTGTACTAGAACCTCTTGAGTTGGTTTATGCATATGTTTTGGGCTTATAAAACTGTCAAAAACCCGAAAAAGACTAAGTAAAGAAAGAACCTAAAACTGACAAAGTGTTTGGTCCGCCCAAGGCCAAACTGAATCGAATCCGGACGTAGACATCTTGAGGTGGTTAGGGTGTCACAAGTTGGTATCAGAGCGCGGTTTGGTTCTAGGATAGTCGGGTTATATGCATAAACGGGTTAGATGAATGGAAATCCATCCTCCTCGCGCCAAGGTCTCGCGGTAAGGTTTATATGTATGAAGCAAAAACCAAGGACATGGTGTCGGGCCTTCTACAGGTTTAGAAGCTTTTGTGAGGACGTGGAAAACAATTCTACCGAGTCATTCAACGCTTATATAGTGAAAGCAAGAGAGAAGCCCTTAATTCCTATGCTAGAGACTATTAGGCGAATGGCAATGGTCAGAATCTCTACACGCTCATCCATAGCACTTGGACATAAAGGTCTTTGTACTCTATATGCAATGGAGTTCCTTGCAGCTGAGCACAAGGCTGCTACCGAGTGCCGAGTATCTAGGAGTACCAATGGAATGTATGAGGTTGAACTTGGAGGATACTTCCACCTTGTGAACTTGGAAAGGGGATCATGTACGTGTCAAAAATATGACATATGTGGGATTCCATGTGAGTACGCTTATGGTGCAATACTAAGCAAGAAACTGGTGGTCGAAGACTATGTCTGCAATTGGTTTAAAACACATACATGGAGGCTTAACTATGCAGAAGTTATTACACCAATAAAAGGACCTCGTCATTGGCCAAATACTACAGCTCCCAATGTCTATCAGCCTAACCCGACACCGCAGCCAGGAGGAAAGAAGAAAGAAAAAAAGGAAGAAGGGGGTAAATGAGTCTCCTACAAGAAAACAGGCAAGAGTGCTTAAAAGAGTGATGCATTGTCGGGTTTGTGGAGCAGCAAATCACAACAGTAGGTTCCATGGAAAAGAATTCAGAAGCAAGCAGGTTGGTTCTTCTTACTCAATGCAATTTTTCTAGATTGTAATTAACTGATTTGTCTTCTAGATTGTAATCAACTTATGCACATGCTTGTCTTCAACGTAGGATCTAACTGAACATGATGAATCTTCCCAAGGTGTACTCACTCAAAAATAGAAGCTTGAGGATTTCTTTTGGTGTAATTAGGATTTAGGAGTATCATGTTCTAGCTTGTTGATGATCTTAGCTAGGATTTATGTGTTAACCAAATGATCTTAGTTCGGTTAAGAAGATGATTTACTAGGGGTTTGATTTAATTTGGATTTAAATTTGGTATACTTAATCAAATCCGGTTAGTGGTTCAATTGTGTTTGGTATATCTGAAATTCGATTTCGTGTGGAAATAGAATTAAAACTTTGAAATTGTATACATATGTAGAAGGTTAGTTACGAGGGGTTTCTGGTGCTATATAGTTTAATTGGGGGGAAATAGATCGATTACCCAAATATCAAAGGAGAGTCAATACCAAAGTCATGAAGACAAGACCGAAGACCACCTTAAAAAGCTCAAAAACGGAGAAAATGACCATAAAGGACCCACAAAAGCTTCCAAATCATCAAGAAATCAAAGTTCATAAAAATTAGTTATATCATATAAATTGCTCACTAAATCCACGACTAAAATGGCTATTTTATGTTTTATTGTATATGTCTTCCTAAATTCCTATAATTAGTATTTTTATACCCCAACTTTATGAGTGTAAAAAAACATATATCAAATTTTGAGTTGACTATACAAAAATGGATTAAAAATTCAACGTTTTTTAAACAGATCCAATGTTTCTTAATTTGACAAATTATGTTATGTTGTCTTTTAAGTCATCTTTAATCTCCTCTCTTTCTCCAACATTTTTCTAACCAGCAACTCCTTGAATACGAATTAATGAATAATGAAAGCATCATTCCATTTTTTTATAACTAAATTAAAGTTTTTTTCACATACCACTTGGATCATATCACATACCACTAATACGTTATCCGCCAAATTGTTTATATTTTAAAGCAAGAAAAATGAAAGCATTAATTAACGTGAGTACGGCTTTGAAAGCGTAATGGAAACCTACTAATCACTCTCTTGGCGCCATTGAAAATCGCATCAAGCTCTCGACCATCTTCACAAGCCCTTGAAGATCTAGTCTCACTAATCACGGGAAGAAATCCAAATAAAAATATTTTACTTACTTTTATTTATAAGTAGTCATATATTTCATATATGCCAAAATGTGGTTAAAAATAACAACACAAAATCGAAACAATATTATTTGGATCTCACTTGAGTCTATTTATTCGGAATCAGAACAAAACTAAAATAAAACTAATTTTAGTTGCTAATTATTAGTTACCATATTTACAAAATTAAAAATCCAAATAACAAAACCAAAAAATCAAATACCCAAAGCTACTTGAATCATTAATTAACGTTCACCTCCACATGTTTATTCAATAAATGGGTTGGTTGAGTAAATTTTTTTTTGACTAAGGGTTAGTTAACTAATAAAGAATTAATTGGATCTGTAAATAAGCATGTAAAATCTGAACCAAAGTGGCTAAGTATAGTCATGGGTATATCGGGACTCTTGTCCCATTTCGTCATGCTCTCGTTCCGTAATTCTCAAACTTTTTCAGGAATGGGAAAATTCTAGTTTACCGTTCGGATCTAAAAATAATATCCAAACGGGTAAGGGAAAGGATCGGGAATGGGTTCGGAAATTCCCTGAATTTTTGTTAGGAATTTGTTTACGTTAACAAAAAGTTATAAGATCAAATCCATAACAATATTTAACTTAAATTTTCACAACTTTACAATAAGTACAGACTATTCAATGTTGATATACTACTATTTTCGGTAAAAATAGTAATGTTGGTCATCTAATTACAAATTCTAACACTGTAGTTTTGTATTGAACATTGATTTATCTTTTATAAATTGTTATTTTTCTTATATTGATATAATCTATAGTAATAGTCTTAATTTTTTTATTACTCTTATTTCCCAAATTATTGTCCGTACATGTACCACAATTTTCTAATTTAGTAAGAATTTGGAAATAGTTCTGGAAGTAAATTTTGAATCTTTAAATTCTTGTACGTTCTTGATTCCCGAAATTTCCGTCCTATTATATAACAAGAATTGTTTGGTAAGTAAATAAAATTCCAAACTAACCGTTTTTGACATGTATCTTTGATTTCCGTCCTGTTTTTGCGTTATGCCCAAGGCTAGCTAAGTATGGAAAATACTATGGACAACTAGAGTCTTACCAATATTTAGTATAATGTTTTAAACTATGTTTGGCCCATTACATACCATGGTCTCTATTGGGTCTTATGCAGTGATTAACACAAGGCTAATGCTCTCTAGGACTCCATAGAGACAATCCAATATAAATATGTTTGATACAAGAAGAATGTTGGCGTTAAGGAGACAAAACAAATGAGAGGAAAACGGAATACAGATCAAAGAATTGAGTTGGAGAGTTCTTAGTTGTACATTCCTCTTGTTGTGTTTGTGTGTGTGAGCTTATTTCCTTATGTGAGGAATCTGAGAAACACCATTACAGAGAGAGTGTGAGTGTGTGTAAACCCTTTTATTGTAGTGGATTTTGGGAGGAAAATCAAAAACTCTATAGGCCCCAATTTTTCTTACAAGTTAAGCAGAAAGATTGCTACAATGCTATATCTACATCAGAGGGAAGGGTTGAAGTGGCTTTGGTCGTTGCATAGCCAAGGGAAAGGCAGAATACTTAGAGATGATATGAGTTTAGGTAAACCAATGCAGATTTGTAGTTTTCTTGCTGGTTTGTTTGAGTCTAAATTGATCAAAAACGTGCTCTATTGCCTCAGTGGGTGAAAGAATTAGGTGCAGTGGGACTTTCACGAATGAAGAGGGAATACTACGGCAAAGCCCGTTGTGGACTGACTCTTATCATTATTCGTGGGCTGAAGTGGGCCGAGCCAAAAGCCAAGGTCCATGTCTTCAGTCTATAATGGATCAATTTGTAGACTTATCTTCTGGGCCGATTTGTTAACTGTTGTTTCACCAAATGGGCCACGATTCATGAACCATTTTTTGATCAAGTCTTCCTCAATTCTTTACCTGAAAAAGGAGAAATGCTTTTGGGTCAAGGTTGAGCAAAAATGGATTTTGTCAGAGAAAAGTTGATGTGATGAGATGTTGTTTTGGTCTTTATAACCAAGAAGTGAGAACATGAGTTGGGTGTGAGAAAATTACCTTGAGTAGAAGAGAGACCTAAGAGAGTGTGTGAGCTTGGATCTTGGAGTGTTCTTTCTTGTGCTTGTAACTCAATATTGTAATTGTTCTTGTAGTTATAGTGAAGCAATATCTGCGAAGTTACACTCACCAAGATGTACCAAGGAATCATCTTCCTTGGGAACTCGTAAATCACTTGTCTTCCTTGATCTACATTCACAAACACCTACACCAAATATTAACTTAAACATATTAGTCATATTGAAGACATTAGAACAAGCAACTTTGACAACAAGTGGTATCAGAGCCATAAGTTGAGTTATGTCGACAAATACAGAAAGTAGTATCAAAAGTGAGAAGGCTGAGTACATGGAACCTACCCAAGGGCGCTTTGATATTGAGAAGTTTGATGGAGAAGGTGATTTCTCTCTCTGGAAATTCAAGATCCTGGCGCAACTGGAGATTCTGGGGCTTGATGATCAGCTTCTACTTATTTATTTAGAAGAGGAAGCAAGCTTAGATCCAAAGGGTAAAGAGTACAACAAAACGGCTGCAGAAGATAAACTTGAGAAGGCAAAAGCAGATCCAAGATGGAAAGCTAAGGATAAGAGAGCAAAAAATCTTATATGTTCTAGTTTAGCTGATGCTGTTCTCAGATCAGTGAAGAGGGAGAGATCTGCTTATGATACATGGATGGCTTTGGAGGCAGAATATCAGGTGAGAACGCCTCCGCACAGATTCAACCTGAAACAAAGGTTTTATGCTTTCAAAATGGATGCTGGTAAGAATCTGGATAGGAATCTTAACATTTTTAATAAACTGATATCTGACCTGGCAAGTGTACATGTTGATATGAGTGATGAAGACAAGGCATATATTTTAATGAATAGGCTACCAAAGCAGTTTGATACTCTTGTTCACACATTGAAGTATAGCAGCGGAAAAGAGACAATCACAGTTAAAGATATTGTAAGTTCAGCTTATTCCATAGAGATGGAGCTAAAAGAAAAAAGTCTTTATAAGCTACAGTCGGGTGCATAAGATCTGGTGTTTCAAAGTAGGGGAAGAAGTGAAAAGGTTTTAACTTCAAAAGGAAAATAGAAGGATAAGAGTAGGTCTAAGTCCAGAGCAAAGGGTAAACAGTGCTGGTTTTGCGGATCAAAGGATCACTTCAAAAGAGATATTCCGAAAAGGAAGTATCATGGAAAGGATAGTAGATCAGGAAAAGCATAAGCTAGTGTCGTTGAAGCAATTTAGAGGGAACTATTAATGCTTATGGCATCAAATAGAGAAGTAGGAGATGAATGGATTATTGACTCTGGGTGTTCATATCATGTGACAATCAGAAAGGATCTTATGTTTGATGTAGAAGAGATTGATGGAGGAAAAATCTTAATGGGAAATGACATAAGCTATTATGTGACTCTTATAGGGAAGGTGAAATTTTAGAGTAGTGATGGATCAATTGTGATTCTGTCACAGGTGAGATTTTCTGGAATGGCTAGAAGAAATTTGATATCTTTCGGACAATTGGAGATGCTAGGATGCTGGTATAAATAGAAAGATTTTAAGCTACAATGTTTAAAGATGAACGAGTGGTTCTAACAGCAAGTTACAGAGACACTCTGTATTTCTTAAATGGAAACCCTATGAAAGATGAAGCTAATATGATGTTGGTAGCCGAAAACATGACAATTCTGTGGTATAGCAGATTGGGACACATAAGTGCTGCTAACATGAAACTATTAAAGGAAAAGGGGCTGATAAAAAATGGTGAAATCAAAGACTTCAAGAAATGTGAGCCATGTATTCTGGGGAAGTCACACACAATGTCGTTCAGGAAAGGGATTCATGTTTTTGAAGGACCTTTGGAATATATTCATTCTGATCTATGGGGATCACCAAGTGTAACACCAAGTTTGGCGAGATGTCAGTATTACATATCATTTGTTGATGATTTCACTAGAAAGGTTTGGGTGTATTTCCTGAAAACTAAAGACGAGGCTTATGGGAAGTTTGTTGATTGGAAAACTTTGACTGAGAATCAAAGTGGAAGAAGGCTGAAAGTTTTGAGAACAGACAATGGATTGGAATATTGCAAGGTTTTCGATGATTTTTGTACTCAAGAAGGGGTTAAAAGGCACAAAACGTGTCCATACACTCCGCAGCATAATGGGATAGCTGAGAGGTTGAATAGGACTATTCCTAAAAGGTCAGAAGCCTATTGACAGAGACTGGACTATCGAAATCATTATGGGCTGAAGCTGCATCTACAGTTGTATATATACTAAACATAACTCCTTCTAAGCCTATAAATTTTCAAATACCAGAGTAGTTGTGGACAATAAGGGAACTAGATTTATCTCACATGAGAAGATTCGGGTGTTTGTTTTATTTTCATGCTGATCAAGGCAAGTTGAAACCTAGAGCTTTGAAAGGATTTTTCATGGGGTATCCACAGGGTGTTAAAGGTTATAGAATATGGAGTTTGGAAGACAAGAGATGTGTTGTGAGTAGAGACGTAATCTTCAATGAAGATGTGGTTTACAAAGATTTTGACAAAGTTTCATTGGACTTCGAAAAGAAAAAGGAAGTGAACAAGAATAAGAAAGTTTCTTTTTTGCTACCTACGAATTCAAGTGAAGCTGAAAGTTCAAATGATGTTGTTCATGGTACAAAATCAAGGTGGAGTTCTTCATGATTCGAATGAGGAAATAGAGGGTATAAATACAGAAGATGATGCAGAGTTGGTGGAATATGGATATGATGATTATTTGTTGGCTAGAGATAGATGCAGAAGGGAAATCAGACGTCCTAGTAAGTTCATTGAAAACAACGTGGCATACTATGCACTAAATGCTGCAGATGATATAAATTTTGATGAACCTAAGACCTACACAGAGGCTGTGAATGGAAATGATCATGATTTATGGATGGCTGCTATGAAAGAGGAAATAGATTCTTGCAACAAGAATCAAACATGGTTAGATATTCCTATGACAAGTGATCTAAGAACCATATGATGCAAATGGATATACAAAGTGAAACCGGGAATTCCATGTGTTGAAAAACAAAGATTCAAGGCTAGATTGGTTGCTAAGGGGTTCACACAGATTGAAGGTGTTGATTATCATGAAGTATTTTTTCTGTGGTTAAGCACACTACTATCAAGTTAATGCTTTCAATTGTGGTAAATTATGATATAGAATTGGAGCAGATGGATGTAAAAACAATTTTTTTACATGGAAACCTAAATGAAAGGATCTATATGCAACATTCTGAAGGTTTTGAAAAGAAAGGAAGTGCATGTTTATTACATAAATCATTATATGGTTTAAAGCAAGCTTCTAGACAGTGGAATTTGAGGTTTAATGATTATATTCAATCTCATGGTATAACATGAGTGATTTTGACAATTGTGTGTATTTCAGAGAGTTCAAGAAGAGCTATTACATTTATTTGCTTCTCTATGTCAATGATATGTTATTGATATCAAGCAAAATGGGAGAAACCATTAAGCTTAAGAGATTATTGAGCAAAGAGTTTGAAATGAAGGATTTGGGAAGTGCAAGGAGGATACGGGGAATGGATATTTCAAGAGACAGAGTGAATGGAATTCTGAGATCATCTCAGAAGGTTTATATTGACAAGATTTTAAACACATTCAATCAATTAGAGGGTTCTCATTTCAAGTTATCTAGTGCTAAGGTTTGTGAGAAGCAAATGCAGAGTGTACCTTACGCCAGTGCAGTGGGAAGTCTGATGTATGCGATGGTTGGATCGCGTGCGGATCTGGCATATGATGTGGGTCAAGTCAGTCACTTCATAGGTAACCCTAATACAGAACATTGGAGTGCGGTTAGATGGATACCGAGATATCTAAAACATGCAAGAGATCTTAGTCTAACTTTCAAGAAAACTGAAATAGAAAAGATCGTGGGGTTTTGTGATAGTGACTAATGCATCTGACCTTGGCAGAAGGAGATCCATAACAGGGTTCGTCTTTCAGGTGGGTGGAAATACTATCAGCTGGAGATCTGGTCTTCAGACTCGAGTGGCCCTGTCAATAACGGAAGCGGAATATATGTCATTAGTAGAAGCCGTAAAGGAAGTTGTATGGTTAAAAGGTATTACCTGTGAAATTAGACTCGGAGATCTGGATGCGGAGATCTTCTGCGACTCTCAAAGCGCCATATGCCTCGTAAAAAATAGTGTATACCATGAAAGAACAAAACACATGGCTGTTAGAATGAGTTTTTTCAAACAGTTGGTTGAAGAAGAAAAAAAATCATGAAGAATATAAATACCTTGGAAAATCCGGCGGATATACTGATGAAGTCAGTACTGGTGAAAACATTTGAGGTGGCACTAGATCGGCTGGGCTTGCTCAGCGATCTGCCTTGTTAGAAGACGAAGAGTCTTCAAGAGGTCTCTTCGGCGTTCATGCATGTCTAAGATGGGATCAGAAGAGACGGTTAGATTCTCTCCTGATGTTTTGTTTTTTGAAGAAAACTAAATGAAAAGAAAGAAGCAGAGAAAGAGGAGGAGAAACTTACTCTATGGTGGCCGGAGTTCATGCATGTCGAAGATGAGAATAAGAATCGGTTTTGAGGTTCCTATGGTTCTTTGGCGGTTCAGTACGAAGGGGAAAGAGAAGAGATGATGGGTTTTGTTGTCTCTGACTGTTTGGGGATTTAACGGTGGAAGAAGAACTGAGAGAGTTTCTCTCTGTTTCTTCGAGGAGTGAATGAGAAATGAAATGTGGTTTGGTCGTTTAGGGTTGCGGAGGGGAAAATGAAAGGTTGTCTCGAAACTCTAAGATGCAACGGAGAAGTCGAGGAGTTGCATAGATTACCGCAAAGTAATGAAGAAGTCGAGGTGGAGTATGTGGACCGACACTTATCATTATTCGTGGGCTGAAGTGGGCCGAGCCAAAAGCCAATGTCCATGTCTTCAGTCTGTAATTGATCAATTTGTGGACTTATCTTCTGGGCCGATTTGTTGACTGCGGTTTCACCAAATGGGCCATGATTCATGAACCATATTTTGACCAATTCTTCTTCAATTCTTTACGTGAAAGAGGAGAAAAGCTTTTGGGTCAAGGTTGAGCAAAAATTGATTTTGTCAGAGAAAGGTTGATGTGTTGAGAAGTTATTTTGGTCTTTATAACCAAGAAGTGAGAACATGAGTTGGGTGTGAGAAAATTACCTTGAGTAGAAGAGAGACCTAAGAGAGTGTGTGAGCTTGGATCTTGGAGTGTTCTTTCTTGTGCTTGTAACTCAATATTGTAATTGATCTTGCGGTTATAGTGAAGCAATATCTGTGAGATTACACTCACCAAGATGTACCAAGGAATCATCTTCCTTGGGAACTCGTAAATCACTTGTCTTCCTTGATCTACATTCACAAACACCTACACTAAATATTCACTTAAACATATTAGTCATATTGAAGACATTAGAACAAGCAACTTTGACAACAAGTGGTATCAGAGCCATAAGTTGAGTTATGTCGACAAATGCAGAAACTAGTATCAAAAAAGAGAAGGCTGAGTACATGGAACCTACCCAAGGGCGCTTTGATGTTGAGAATAGTTTTCCCATCGTTTTTCATTAATTAATTACCAAAGAGGTTACAAATATTTGTAGGAAGGATTACAAGAAAGAGACAAAGAGAAGGTGGTCCCAAAAGATGTGTGGACCACTTTGGGACCACTTTTACAAGAAGACAAACAAGTATTTGGACCACTTTTGTCTTTTGTCCCAACGGTCAAGAAGTGTCCCTTTCTTGGATTGGGATCAATTCTTGAGCCTCTTTTCTTCCAACGGCTATTATTTTGAACCGACCCCAACAACTCTTTTCTTGATCCTATTTTTGCACCAATCTTTATCTTGTGAGTCTATTTTTGCACTTTGTTTCCTTCATCCCTCTTTTTGCACAAAGGATTTATTGGTCAAGATAGACTTGACTAATACTCTTGACTTATTGAACATCCGTTTATCAAACCTGAAAGAACCTTTGAAACCATCTTAAGAAGATAAGAGGTTCACAAGAACCGGCCTATGATTCGATCCTTTTTTTACTATAAAGGTTTGATTAGCTGCATGAAACAGTTTAATCGAGCCTCATTGGAGAAACACTGATCTAAATTGCTTTGAATCCATAATTTGTGACGCAGCTTGTTAAAGCATCGACTCGAATTAAGGCTCAATTTCAATGCGGATTATGAATTGAGGTTGATTGATTCAGATTTGAAGTTTGATTTGTGAAAAAAAAGAAAGTCGAACACAAGGGTTTTAGAGTTCCCCACTGAGAAATCAGTGAGTACATATCTCTTTGGAACTTAATCTGGAATCCATTAACCCTCTATTCTCTTGTTCTTGTTATAGAGCTTCTCTGTGTGTGTTACAATGGTGAATCGCAAAAGTAGAAACTCGATTACATAAGGAAGAAGATGAACCTAGATTAAAACATGGTCAGGTTCATTTGAGCCGATGTTGGGCCTTGCCCGGCACAAAACGAGAAACGAGCCACAGTGAAACTTGGGTCAATGCTGGCCTTAGACCCATTAAGTAGATCAATTGCTTAATGAGCTGCTGACTCGGTCCACAGCCCATGAATGCTGCAACAAACCAACATACTCCACCTTTGTCGTTTCATTTCCTGCGAGGGATAACCCTAGCTGCTTTGAGTATTCTCTCGTCTCCTCCTCTCCTCTTCTTGTCTATTTTTCTTCTTTTCTCTGTAACGAGTGATTCTGATGCTCTGAAACTTTCAGAGCTAAGCTCTACTTCCTTTAAGTCCCATTTTCTTCCAGAGAAGCTTAAGAACAATAGGGAAACTCGACTCAAATTCCCGGTATGCATCTTCTCCTTTTAAGTTTTCCTTGAGTTTCTTGACACATGCAAGTGAAGATGTGGTCATTTCTTGACAGATCTGACGGTTCGGTTTTTCTAACCTTTTTTTTTCTTTTCCGATGAACTTGGCGATGAAATCACGGAGGATATAAGTCCGAGCAACAGGAAACCGGTAAGATAAAAAAATATTTCTACTTCTTCTACATATCTCAGATTTACGAAGAAAGTAGTAAGCTTTCTTCTTTTTCCGCCTTTACTCTATTAGATCTGACCGTTCTTCTTACTTTTGTTGATACAGCTATCCACCAACAACCTTCGCGATTGTTCATCTTTTTGCATGTAAGTTTCAAACCTCTTAGTACCTTGTTCTCAATCCATAGATTCCTGCTCTCGAATCTCTGATTTGCTTTAACCTTAAGTTAGTGGTAGAAGCTAACTTTTTTTCTTTTCTGTTGAAGCTACACAGGTTTTAACAGATCTGAGCTTTTCGTCTTTAGATCTACCAGATAGAAGCTTATGCAGCACCTCTTAGGCTTCTTCCATTCTCAAAGACTGCAAGTAGCCTTTGAACTTCTCTGCAGGTATAACCTTTGTAAACATATCTTCTGGGATGATTGATGTGTGAATTTTGGTGACCTTGACCCTTTTGTCTTCTGTCACTTCTCTGATGTAGTTGTACTTTACCTGAATATGCTTTGTTCTCTCACTTCACATTCTGTTCTTCGATAGGTAGATCGCACTTTGTGAGTTGCAGTATATTTACACAGTTCATGTACATAGTTTCATTTCTTCGGATATTCCTTGTATGCACATTGCTTCTCTGCTAGCTTCTGATAGTGCTATGTACTCATATTCTGTTGTAGATAATGCTACCACTTTCTCTAGTCTTGGTCTCCAACTTATTGTGTTGTTTCCTATTGTGAAAATATACCTTGAAATTGATCTTCGTTTGTCTTAGTCTGAAGGAAAATCTGCATCACAGTAACCTTTAATTCTGAAATCTGCGTCTGTCATGAATGTTAGGCTAGTCTTTGATGTTTCTGTTAGATATCTCATTATCCATTTAACCGCTAACCAGTGTGTTCTTCCTGGTTTTGACATGTACCGACTAACAATGCCAATGGAGTAAGCGAGGTCTGGACGAGACCCGACCATTGCATACATCATGCTTCCTACTGCACTTGTATAAGGTATTTCTTCCATACCCTCTGTCTCAGTTTCTTCTTCGCCTGTTGAGATACTCTTTAGCTTGAACTGAACCCCAAGGGGTGTAGACACTGATCTGCTATCACTCATGTTGAATGTGCTTAGTATTTTCTTGATGTAGCTTTCTTGTGACAGCTTTATTGTGCTCTGTTTTCTATCTCTGAAAATGTCCATACCTAATATTTGCCTTGCTGGTCCTAGGTCTTTCATTTCCAAATGTTTGTTGAGTAGTTGTTTTAGAGTCTCAATCTGCTATTTCATTGTTGATGCAATGAGCATATCATCTACATATAGGAGAAGATATATCATGTCATCAACAACTTTTCCTTTGTAATACACGCATGGATCATATTAACTCTTCTGGAAATGTTGTTGCACATCAACTCATTGAACTTTGCATTTCATTCTCTCAGTGACTGCTTTTAGTCCATATAGAGATTTCTTGAGTAAACAAACTTTTTCTTTGCCTTTTACCTCATAACCTTTTGGTTGATTCATGTAGATTTCTTCTTGCAATGTTCCGTGTAAGAAAGCTGTTTTTACATCCATCTGTTCTAGTTCCATATTCCAATTAGTAACTGTAGATAAGAGTATCATAATTGAAACATGTTTAACTACTGGTGCAAATATATCATTATAATCTACTCCCTCAACATGAGCATAACCCTTAGCAACCAATCTGCTTTTATATCTTGGTTTTTCAATTCCCGGTATGCCTGGTTCTAACTTGAATAACCATCTGCATCAAATTACCTATTTATTCTGAGGTTTGTCGACTAGGACCCATGTGTTATTTCTGCTAAGTGAATCCATTTCCCCATCAGATGCTTTTCTCCATTTTTCTCTGTATTTGCTCTGCATTGCTTATGTGTAGTTTTTAGGTTCTTCAAGTTCGATTTCTTCAGAACTTGATAGTGCAAAAGCAACTAGGTCTGCTTCTTCAAACCTAGAAGGGGGTCTTATATTTCTTCTTTTCCTATCTCAAGCTAATAGGTAGTCATCCAAATTAGTCTCCTCACTTTCTGAATTTCTAGAGTCTAAATGACTTTCTTCTTCAGTTATACCTTCTGGAACATGCTCTGGACTTGCTCCACCTGACCCAGCAATCCCCTTTAGATGATCTTCCTCACCCAGTATTTCCTCTAGATTCACTCTCAAAGTTACCCTTTTCTCGGATTTTCTTTCTTAGTTTCTTTGTCGAGCCTTAGGTTTCTGTTCTTCTGCAATAGAGTCCTTGTATAGGTCATCTTCTGCAATAGAGTCCTTGTATAGGTCATCTTCATTAAAGACCACATCTCTGCTTATTATCAACTTTTCTTCTTTTAGTAGCCAAATCCTATAGCCCTTAGTTTCTGTTCCATAGCCAATAAAAACTCCTTTTACAGCTTTAGGACTTAGCTTGTCTTGAATAGTGTGGACTTATGCTATATACCCAAAACTTCTTAGGTGATTATACTCAAGTTTAGATTTAGACCACACTTCCTCTGGTACATCAAAGTTAATTAATGTTGTTGGTGATGTGTTTATGATATATACCGCTTTATAAGCTGCCTCTACCCAAAATGCCATTTGGGTTATGCAATACCCCAACTACTTTTCAAAGATGCATGATGTCGATTTTCACTGATATGATTGAGGATATTATGGAAGTTTTTATGGATGACTTTTCTCTGTATGGTTATTCTTTTTCTAGTTGTCTGTCTATTCTTTGCAGGGTTCTCTAACGTTGTCAAGACAAGCATCTAGTGCTAAATAGGGAGAAGTGTTATTTTATGGTTACAGAGGGGATTGTACTCGGCCACAAGATATCAGGAAAAAGATTCGAGGTTGACAAGGCAAAGATTAAAGTAATGACAAGCTTGAAATTTGCCAACCACAGTCAAGGAAAACATAAGTTTTCTTGGGCATGCCGGTTTCTACAGGAGGTTTATTAAGGAATCCTCGAAGATAGCCAGACCACTCACTCAATTTCTATGCAAGGATGTTAAGTTTGAGTTTACCAAAGAGTGTGAGGAAGCCTTTCTAACATTGAAGGGAGCTTTAGTTAGTGCGCCAATAGTCTAGCCACCAGATTGGGAACTACCTTTTGAGATTATGTGTGATGCGAGTGATTATGCAGTGGAAGCTATTTTGGGGCAAAAAAAATACAAGAAGTTGCATGTAATCTACTATGCTATCCGAACACTCGATGATGCTCAATGAAAGTATGAAACTACGGAAAAAGAGCTTTTGGCTATCGTTTTTGCCTTTGACAAGTTCAGATCTTATCTTGTCGGTTCTAAGGTGATTGTACGCACGGATCATGCTGCTTTTAAATATCTTCTTTCCAAGAAAGATGCTAAGCCTAGGCTGCTTCGTCGGGTGTTGTTACTGCAAGAGTTTGATCTTGAGATCACAAGCAAATGAGACCTAGATAATGATGTTGCAGACCACCTTCGAGACTACGAATTGACGATTTCGTTCCCCTTGATGATAGCTTACAGGAAGAACATTTTTATCGTATACAAACTACTCATAAGGCTCGTCAATTGCCCACTGACCCTCTTCGTGTTCTAGGCACTCCGTGGTTTGCTGATTATGCCAACTATCTCGCTGCAGATGTTAACCCTCCTGAGTTTCATGGTTACATGAAGAAGAAATTTTTGAGGAATGTCAGACAATACTACTGGGATGCTCCTTACCTATACAAACAATGCTCTGATGGCATCTTCAAAAGATGTGTTTCTGAAACCGAGATTCCTGGTATATTGTTCCATTGTCATGGTTCTTCATATGCAGGTCACTTTACCACTTTCAAGATTGTCGCGAAAGTTCTTCAATCAGGTTTCTGGTGGCCCATGATGTTTCGTTACGCACACTCATTTGTTTCGACATGTGACTCTTGTCAACGACAAGGTAACATAAGTAGAAAAAATGAGATGCCACAAAAATTCATTCTCGAGGTTGAGGTGTTTGATGTCTGGGGAATTGATTTTATGGGACCTTTCCCTATCTCTTTCGGGAACCAATACATACTTGTTGTTGTGGATTATGTATCTAAGTGGGTTGAAGCAATAGCTAGTCCGACCAATGACGCCAAAGTGGTTGTTAAGATGTTCAAGCACATCATATTTCCTAGGTTTGGTATTTCGAGGATTGTGATCAGTGATGGTGGATCTTATTTCATTAACCAAACGTTTAATAATCTGCTGAAGAAGTACAGAGTTCATCATAAGGTTGCTACACCATATCACCCTCAAACAAGCGGTCAGGTTGAAGTTTCTAACTGAGAGATCAAGAGCATTCTGCAGAAAACCGTTTGTACAACAAGGAAAGATTGGTCGACTAAGTTGGATGATGCTCTTTGGGCCTACAGAACCGCTTTCAAGACACCATTAGGTACAACTTCGTTCCATCTGTTGTATGGTAAATCCTGTCACCTCCCAGTCGAGCTCGAATACAAGGCTAATTGGGCTATAAAGCATCTCAACTATGACATCAAATCTATCTCGGAAAGACGGTCACTGCAGATACATGAACTTGAAGAGATCTGACACTTGGCCTATGACAACTCGAGAATTTACAAAGTACGAACAAAGGCTGCATATGATAAATGTATCCTTAACAGGGGTTTTGCTCCTAATGATAAAGTTCTTTTGTTTACTCTCGTTTACAACTCTTTCCTGGAAAGCTTAGGTCAAGGTGGTCCGGCCCTTTCATCGTCAAGGAAGTCAGACCATATGGAGCTGTGGTTCTGCTCAATAAAAAAGGAGAAGAATTTGTAGTTAATGGACAGCGACTTAAACCATATTTTGGTGCTCCCGATAAAGTCAGTGGAGATCTCATCTCTTTGATTGATATAACTCCCATATAGCATCCTCCTTAGTCAAGTTATTGACTTTAAACAAGCGCTGAATGGGAGGTAACCCACCAATAAGTTAGTTTTTGCTTTGTTTCTCGTTGGTTTTATGTCAAAGTTATGTTCTGTTTTCAAGAAAAGCATATGAGATCACAGCCCGATCGATCCACCAGAAGATCGATCATGCAGCAGAACATGGGAAAAGCCGCACGGTCCGCCGATCGACTAAAGCTTTCAGCTCGATCGATCTGCAACCTTCACGTGTTACTCCTCGATCCTCCAATCAACCATGACATATTGCCTGATCGATCAGCACCTGCCATCGGTTTGCGCACGATCTATTGACTGATTTTCTCTCGTTCCATCACTCGATCTCCTTGGATCGATCGACATCTCCAGGTGCGTTTTCTAAACCCTAAGGCAACTTTCAATTATTTCTTTTGATTACTTTCATTCTTATTCTCACTCATATTCACACCGGGACGGTGTGATGTAAGTATGGGGGAGAGCCGTTTGTTTGCTAATGAAGTTTCTTTGTTTTGTTTTGTTTTTGAGTCGAACATTGTTTTGGATAACCTTTTGTCGGTTTAGGAACTACGATTTCTGAGGAATGGTACATTTCACAAGAGTTTAAGCTACCATTTGTCTGCAGTTCTGATGAGCATAATAGACTATTGGAAAACCCAGAGACAAAGCAACACACAGTTTCAGAGCATATTCATCTCAACTTTCAGGGGATTTCATGCTGATTTCACACTTAACCTGACTTAACCCTCTCGTCAATGGAATTGTTAATACATCGGGTATGTTCCTTCTCTTTACTCAATGAAAGATGTTCCTTGTAAGTCTGATTCTGTGTCTCCTTTCATCAATTCTAGTTTCAGTTAAAATATGATAGAATCATCCTTTTTTCAAGTCAGCTCGCATAATATAACCTAAGGTGAACCGGGTCTATGCGTAAACCCGTACTTTTTTTGTATTTCATTGATAAACCTACTACATTGATGCCTAAGGTGATCTGAAACTATGCGTAAACCCGTACTTTTTTGTGTTTCGTTGATAAAGCTACTACATTGATGCCTAAAGTGAACTAGAACTAGGCGTAAACCCGTACTTTTTTGTGTCTCATTGATAAAACTGGAGCAAATAAGTATTTGAGCGAATGTAGGAGTTGAATTAAGCAGTGATTTAAATTTTGAATTTGGGAAGTTGATAACCCAAGCAAACCTGAGAAAAACTGGTTTATGAAAAAAAAAAAGATGGAATCAGATTGAAGGTAGTCTAGAGTGTAGAACTAGGAACTTTTTGCCTCTTGATCGATATTCCCTCGAATGAGACTGCACTTAAATTTATAAGGAAGTCAGTATGGGGAACCTGATTGTTTGATTTGAATTGTGATATGAGATCGATATGTTTGCTAAGTCTAGGGGAAGTATAAGGTGGTCTCCCTCATCGAATGAATCGAGCGTTCTTAGCTTAGGTTCTGAGGTGTTAAATTCCTATGATGAATGAGTTCTTGAGTTTGTATCTTTATGTTAGATTCTGGTGTATTTGCTTGAGGACAAGCAAAAAGCCTAGTCTGGGGGAATTGATATACCTTGTTTTTACTGACTTATAGCTGACTGATTCATATGTTTTCTTTAGTCTTTGTCGTGTTTTTAGAGTTTTTTTGAGGTACAAAATGCAAGGACACTTTGGATTCCACATACTGAGCAAGATTGGAGCTTAACTTTGGATCGTTCCATTATGAGCTAAACGATCGATCGATCAACACCAATATCGATCGATTGCAACTTTAGATAGGGAAAACTGCGCTCGATCCGTTGACCGACTTCTCACGCCTAACACGATCGACCTCCATCCTTCTATGTCATGCGCACGATCCACTGCACGACCAAGCACCCAGAGATCGATCGAGCTATTTAAGGAGAAGTTGTGCACGATCATTTGCACGATATGGAATCTTCACGATCAAATGAAGAAAAGCTGATCAATCAAGCGGTCGAAGGATCGATCGATCCAAGATTCTGCGAAGCGAAAAGTTAATTTCCTTATTTTGTACCAGTTTGGTTTACTCTATGTATTAGGTTAAAAAACACGTTTTTAGAGACGCTTTTTCTGAGAGAAAAAGTTGCAGACTCTTATTGTAACCTAGAGGAGAAGAATTGAGAACTCTACATCATTTAAGAAGATCCCTAAGCCTCTATTCCATCTATTCTGAGTTTTCAATGAATTTCTTTATAATTGCTTGCTTGATCTCTATTTCCATGTCTGAGTAGTTCATAGTCAGGTTTAGGGCATTCTAAGGATCTTAAAAGAATTAAGAATGAGGAACAAATAGGTTTCAACTATGGAATCTAGACCTATAAACATGGTTAATGCTAAGATTAGAGTATCTAACTAATCTATGATCTTAGGTTACTTATTATCCCAGAAGTTTAATAAGAATAGGAACCTTTCTAGGTAAGCAACTCCTTCACTACCAACGAGAGTATATGCTCGGTTGGGTTGTAGACACTTAGGAACTGTTAACACTACATGGTTAGAATCCTAGAACCAATGAGAGTTAGGATCTCTAGGATCTAGGCATAGTGATTATTGATGTGAGAGTAGGGTAATCAATCGTTATTTCTTAGTCGAGAACGGAATCGATCTTGCATGAATAGATTCCGCATTCTAACTTTGATTTCCTTATGAATTCCCTAAGCTTGATGCTTTAAATATTGTTTACATTGAATTTTCTAGTTATAATCGATCTTACTCAAAATATACATCGACTTAGCTCTAGATAAGTGCAAACTTTTCATATTTTCTTTGGAAGGAAAGGGAACCAAATGGCTTCAGTCCTTACCAGCAGGGTCATTAACTTCCTGGGAACAAGTTAGAAACAAGTTTCTCAATCACTTCTTTACCAAAGAAAATACTACTAAGTTGAAGAACCAGATTTCGAATTTTCATCAAAGAGACGATGAGTCTTTTGGAGAAGTGTGGGATAGGTGGAAAGGATATAGAAGGGATTGTCCACACCATGGTTTCAGTGATGAACAAGTTCTAAACTCCTTCTATAGCGGATTGAGTTGGAGTTTTAAGAAGCTACTCAATTCTTCAAGCAAAGGAGATTTCACTACAAACACGAGTGAGAGCGCTATTCAGCTGATTGAGAATTTGGCTGGGAGTATAGGGGATTTACGTGATCACGAAGAATATTCACCTGAGATCAGTTCATAGCTTCAAGTGAGTTTAAGAGGAAATCTGTTAAACTTTATCCATCACAGAAGAAATCTATTTTTCATGACAATCAATTCGAAGGTGCTTTACACCGAGCAAAAGGCTACATCAATTCTTACTCCTTCATCTAATGACGAGATTAAGCTTTACTGGAGCAGGTCATTCAGGGCCAATCTAGGGCTACATCCGAAATTAATAATCAGATGGGAGTTATGTACTCAGAGTTGAGTTCCAGGATTGATTATGTTATGTCTAAGGTGGAAAACACAACCTCCCTTCTGGCTTCGAATGATGATCATCAAGCATGTGATGCTGTTATATTGAGAAGTGGTGAACTTGAAGCAAACTTCCAAAAACCGAGACAAGAGAGAGTAGTGGTTGATGTTGAGGATGATAGGGCTGAAGAGATTTATGAGGAAACAGCCACACCTACGCCTACACTCAAGCAACCTCCAGCACCTGAGAGAGAACCATCGCCAGCATCCATACCTCAGAAGAAATCACCAAAACCTGAGAGATCATACGCTCCAGTACCACCATACCCCATCCCACCGAAGAAATCCAAAAAGGAATTGGAGAACGCCAAATGTAAGGAGTTATTATCAGATCTATCTATTCGGTTACCTTATGTTGATGCCTTGCAGATGATACCTTCACTTAAGAGCTATGTCAAAAGCCTAGTGACGAACAAGTTCATAGGAGAAGATAGGGTGATGATGATCATGCAGGATTGCAGTTTTAGACTTCAAAATTGGTTTCCTAAGAAAGAAGAAGATCCTGGACGATTTTTTACTTTTAGTTCGGATAGGATTGAGGTTAGGATTCTCTAACTTCAAGCAAACCAAGATCTCTCTTATCTTTGTAGACCGTTTAGTGAAATATCCAATCGGTATTCTTGAGGATCTTGATGTTGAAGTTGGGAATACTTTAGTACCAACCAATTTTGTAGTGTTGAAGCTAGACACAGAAGCTAAAGATCCTCTCATCTTAGGTTGGCCTTTTCTCCGAACAGTAGGTGCTATGATTGATGTCAGGAATGGGAGAATATATCTACAGCTAGGCGATATGAAGATGAGATTTGAGATGGACAAGATGCTGAAGAAACCAATGTTGAATGGCATGACTTTCTCTGTTGATACTTCTGAAGAGATTGCAGAAGAATTAAATGAAGATATATATATATGTTGAGGACCCTCTTGAGCTTGCGCTTACAAGGATAGAGTCTGAATGTGGGTTTGCAAACGACAAAGCAACAAGTTACACCAGAATGCTTAATTCGTGCAAGCAGATTGAGGAGATGATAGCCTATGCGGTTTTAGACCCTCCAAAACCATCCATACCTTCAATTTTGACAGACCCTTAGAGTGAGTTAAAGGGATTGGAATATAAAACTGTAAAAAAAACTATAAAACTGTTAAAGGGATTGGAATATAAAGATGTAAAAAAAAGATGTAAATAAGACCAAGAGTCCTATGAGATTTTAATTTTTATATAATTAATGATTTATGCTGGAACTGCCAAGGGATTGGCAGTAAGATCACAATTGGTTATTTGCGGGATATCTGGACACGTTTTCAGAATGATTTTTTGTTTCTTTCAGAAACTAAACATAATTATTTATCTTTTGGTAAAATACAGTCATTTTGGTTATAGTCAGTTAAGTGCGGTTGAACCAATTGGTATGAGTGGCAGATTAGCTTTATTCTACAAAGATTATTTGAATGTTATTATCAATTATAAAGATAAAAATATGATTGATATAACTACAGAATTAAAAGGAAAAAAATCTTGTATTACTTTCATATACGAACAACAGAGACAACACAAAGGGATTATGTGTGGGAACGTTTAATTAGAATGGATACCCGAAGGGTAGAGCCATGGTTAGTGATGGGCGATTTTAATGAGCTTAGTGGAAATCATGAAAAGCTGGGTGACACTTTCCGACCCACATCACAATTCATATCATTTAATCTAATGCTGCAGGATTGCAGGTTGATTGATTTTCCAAAGATAGGAAATTTCTAGTCATGGCGGGGAGTCAGACATAATGGAATTGTGCGGAGTATTTTAGATAAATCGTTTGGAATCAAAGAATGGCATGATTTATTTCATAAATCAGAAGTTGAATATTTAGACATGATTGATTTGGATCATATGCCAATATTAGGTCGATTTTTAGACGTAGTGGGTTTGCAAACTCAGATCAAATTTCGCATGTCACTCTGGATCTTAGATGTGCCTATGACGAGGAAGAGATATACTGGAAACAAAAAAGTAGAAATCGGTGGCTGAGGGAAGAAGATGAAAATACGAAATTTTTCCATGCCCAAACGAAGCAGAGAAGAGCTCACAATAGGATAATTGGTCTTTATATTGTTGCTGATGTTTGGGTTACCAAAGAGGAAGATATTCTTAGAGAGGCAACATATTATTTCTCTATGTCTTTCTCTAGTAATGGGGATTCAACTATTGTTATGAACGAGTTAGAGACCAAAATTCATGAGTCTGAGTTCCCCCGAAGTAACCCTTATATATAAACGCCAAGTTTCTTGAGCAAGGTGAGCACTCAACTTCTACAGGTAATCAAATGTTGATGCAGCGAGCCACACATGAGGAAATCCGTTACGCATTGTTTTCGATGAGTCCTAGTAAAGCTCTCGGACCTGATGACATGACAACGCTATTTTTTCAAGAGGTGTGGGATACTGTAAAGGATGATTTGATTGGATTGGTTAATAATTTTTTTATCTAATGGCTCGTTTGAGCGGAGTTTGAATAGAACAAATATTTGTCTAATACCAAAAGTTTCTCGGCCAACAAGGATGTTGGAGTTTAGACCAATTAGTTTATGTAATGTGATATATAAGATCATATCAAAGGTATTGTGCATTTGGCTACGTCGGGTTCTGCCTAAGTTAGTGTCGGAAACGCAATCCGCGTTTGTTCCTGGGCAGAATATATTATATAATATTTTAATCACCAAAGAGATGTTTCACGCTCTACGGACAAACAAGTCGATCAGAAGCAAATATATGGCCGTTAAGACGGATATGAGTGAACCGTATGATCGAGTAAAATGGAATTTTGTTAAAATACTGTTACGGTAGTTGGGATTCTGTGAAGCGTGGATAAGATGTATTATGTTTTGTATTACTAGTGTGGAGTACTCTGTGTTATTAAATGGAGTTCTAGGGGGTTGTTTTAAGCCCAAGCGTGGGGTAAGACAGGGTGACTCTATCTCGCCTTACATTTTTATTCTGTGCACGGAAGTGTTGATACCCAAATTACGTGATGCAGAACAACGGAGATTGCTGACATGTCTTTCTATCGCTCGGTCTAGTCCAGCTATGACACATCTATTATTCGCTCGATCTAGTCCAGCTATACCCAAATTATGTGGATTTTCGGTGGTCTAGTTCAACCACGTCGAGAGGAATACATTGGTAGAAATGGAAGACGGTCTGTAAACCGAAGTCAGAAGGGGGTTTAGGTTTTCGGGTTTTGGAGGATTTTAATTCGGCTTTGTTAGCAACACAGTTTTTGCGTCTCCTGGATTACCCAGAGTAAATGTTGACACGAGTTCTGAGAGGTTGTTATTTTAACGATACATGCACGTTGTTGGTAAGATCGCATACTAACTCGTCTTACGGTTGGTGGAGTATACTATCAGCACATTCTTTGGTTTACAAATGAGCAATTAGGAAAATAGGGGATGGGAAGACGATAAGAGTTTGGGAAGATCCCTGGATTCTTGACAGCATACCACGTCTGGCACTACCGATGGCCTTTTCATTATTTCCGGACTTTACTGTTGATCAATTTATTGACTACCAGTCAGGATCTTGGAAGCAGATTTTAGTCTGTCAATACTTTGACCCTGCTGATGTTGAATTTATTTTAGGCATCCCTATATCACGACAAAAACGGCCGGATTATTGGGGTTGACATTTCACAAATTCTGGACGATACTCGGTTAAGTCAGGATATCGTACTAAGGAGAAAATGTCGCTTTTACGGGTGGGATTTACAGGGCCAAACAAGATCAGACATTTTTTATGGCAAATTCTATCAGACAATGTGGCTGTAAATCATAATCTTAAGCATCGGGAAATTAATTTTACCCTGAATTGTTCAAAGTGTGGAGTAGAGGTTGAGACGATAAATCATGTCCTCTTCCAATGCCCTTTGGCGCTTCAGACGTGGGCCCTGTCAGACATTCAATCTGCGATACATATATTCCCAGGGGAGTCAATTTGGTATAACTTAGACTATTTATTTTGGCGACAACCAGAAGGTGAGGATCTACAATACTTTCCGTGGTTGGTTTGGAATATTTGGAAAGCAAGGAACGAGATCTGTTTTTTGAATAAAATCACGGATCCTCGTAAAATCATTGTGTGGTCGTTGGTAGAATATATGGTGTGGTCAGAGATTAGACTACGACCATCGGTTCCACGGTCCAGACAAATGGGCTACACCGGGACACAAAAATCCTCTTGGATTTTCCCTTCTACAACCAATTCAGGCTTCACGGGTTTCAGATGTTTCGTGGACGCCTCCTGGAAGATGTCGGCCCAGAAAACGGGGTTAGGCTGGCTCAACTTTCCAGATTCGGTAGAAGGTAATTGCTCGGGTGCTCGAGGCGTCAATCAAAGTTTGTCAGTGTTGCATGCAGAGGTTGAAGCTGTTCTATGGGCCATGAAATTACTCATAGCTATCCAATCTTTCGAAGTGGAGATGTCTACAGATTGTGAGACAGTTTTGGAGGTTTTCTCTAAGCTGGAGGATTGACCTGCTTTTCTCCCCTACCAGGAAGACTTCGCACGTCTACGGGTTATGTTTTCATCATTTTTGCTTACGGTAATTCTTTGTAATCTCAATTATAAGGTTGATGCTCTCGCCAGATTTGTAAGAGAGACAAATTATATTTGATTGTAAGGGACTATGTAAAAGTTTTTTGATACATTTAATAAGATTGCCGTTGACAAAAAAAAAGATAAATATTATTTTTAATATTTTACTATAACAAATCAAAAAAGAAATTTCAAAATTTTTTGTCAATTTTTTACAAAATTTTCACTTACATCCCTTACCAATCATTACATAAGGTGTAATGTTGTATGGACTTATAATCAACTTTCAATAAATTACCTAGAAAATTTTTAATTTAGCAGCAATTTTGGTGATTTACTATGCAATAAAATGATATCTTTCGAAGAATTTATTTATTTGTCCTATATTACATGACATGCCACTTAAAATAATACTTAGAAAATGCTATAATGATTTTTCACTTGACTAATGTATTATCTTTTAATCTCTCTCTCATTATCTCAATTATTAATGCAAAATATGCTGTAATTTTTAACATATTAACTTATTTTTAACAAACCAAAAACAGAACAAACTCTCTTTCTCTCTCCGCTTTTTTCTTCTTCCTCCTCCTCCACCGTGTCCGGATCGGCATTCTGTAGAATCACCTTCGGAGGTAGCTCTCATTCTAAGAGAGAACGCCGAGACTAAGAAGACGATGAATATAGTGCGAAATCTGAAATGATCGGAGGAGATTTATCGAAGAAAGCTATCAGATTACTAGAATCTCGATTGATTGAAGAAAAAGAAGAAGCTTATATTGAAAAACTCTTTCTGTTACATTCTGTTGTTTCTTTGTTTAGTTAGTTACAATTCAATTCATTGTGTACATATATATATATATATATATATCTCTGTACAGACTCATTAAGCTAATACAATCATTTTTCATAATATTTCTAATATGGTATCAGATAAATTTTCTTCCGATCTCTGATTTCTCCAATTTTTTCCTCTGAATTTTTACACAAGCTTGATTGCATTGATTCCATTTCAGGTTGTTGTGTTCATATCTCTTTTCTTCTTCATCAATATAGGAAAGAGAGGAACCAGGTTCAGGAATCATCTATCTTCAGCTCCAATCTCCGACGATGATTCTCCAACTGATCACCGATCAAACTCTCGTCAAAATTCTCATCCCATTCACAGTCAATTGGTTCATTCTAATCCAATTCATCATCCTTCATCAGCTCCGGATTCCATAGAAAATTCGAATAATCCTTTTTTCCTCCAATCAGGAGATCATCCAGGTATGTTGATTGTGTATGAAATTCTGGCTGGTGAAAATTACAATTCATGGCTCGTGCCCATGAAGACTAGTCTTGAAGCGAAGAACAAAATTGATTTCGTTGATGGATCTCTCCCGCGTCCTCCTGAATCAGATATGTTGCACAAGATTTGGATTCGATGTAATAGCATTGTCAAAGCTTGGATCCTAAATGTTGTCTCAAAACAAATTTATGTGAGTATAATGTATTTTCAGGATGCTGCTGCTATATGGATAGATCTTCATCAATGTTTTCACAAAAGTAATCTCGCTCAGATCTACAATCTTGATCAAGAAATCAGTACTCTAAAAAGAAATGACATTTATTTTCCAAAATGTTTATTGAGAGAGTCAGCCAAAAAATAAAAATTTAATATGACTTTCACATTCCAAATGATAAGTTTTATCCCAAAATAAAAAGTAACAAATGATTGAGCAAGACTTCTCCTTCGTTGCACAATTTGATTGAACAAAGCTCTGATACCAAATATAGAATTCGATAGCTTGATAAACACGTATAAGAAAATAACTCTTTGTTATTAAGTTAAGGGAAAACTAACCTCAAAACCTTAACTCTCAAATCTCATAAGTTGTGCTACATCTCAGCACCTCCTTATATAACTTAGACAAACCTAAGACTAATGAAAAACTAACTTATTTGGATAACTCCCAAAAAGACAACTTTAACATATATTTAGATGACTCCTTAATATAGTCGATTTCCATTTCTTTTCATATCTTGAACTTCAAGATTATGTCAACAGAGGTCGAAGGAGAAAACACGAGCGGTGAAGGATCATTCACGATGAAAGTTGGAGGAAGCTCGTCGCAAATCAAGTGTCCTATCCTTACAAAAGACAATTACACGGTGTGGGCTATACGAATGAAGATTGCTCTCAAGGTAAACAAAGTATGGGAAGCAATTGAGACGGGTGAGGATTCAGGTAAGAAGAATAATATGGCTATCGCGTTATTGTTCCAATCGATACCCGAATCTTTGATTTTGAAAGTAGGAGAGCTAGATCAAGCGAAATCTATGTGGGAGGCAATTAAAACGAGATACGTTGGAGCTGAACGTGTCAAAGAAGCTAGGTTTCAAACTCTAATGGCAGAATTTGATCGGCTTAGAATGAAAGAATCGGACACAATTGATTCGTTCGTGGGAAAACTTTCAGTAATTGCATCTGAAACATCTTCATTTGGTGAAACAATTGAAGAAACAAAACTTGTAAAGAAGTTTTTGAAGAGTTTACCACGGACAAGATACATACACATGGTTGCCTCTTTAGAACAAGTTTTTGATTAAAGACAACAAGCTTCAAGGATATTGTTGGGAGATTGAAAGCGTATGAAGAAAGGATTGGTGTTGAGGAGGATGAACAAGAGGAGCAAGAAAAGCTAATGTATACTCCTTATGAAGAAGGTAATGGCGGTTGTCGTGGAAGAGGTAGAGGTGGTTGTTTTAGTGGAAGAGGAAAAGAACGAGGACAATCCGGTACAGACCAGAATCTTCAATGGAATGACCAAGAACGAGAAAATAGAGTCACATGTTTTAGGTGTGAGAAGCAAGGACACTACGCTTCAAACTATCCTGATCGTTTGTTCAAAATTGAATCAAGCATAACTTGCTTTAAGTGTGACAAGAAAGGATATTATGCAGTAAATTGTCCAGATCGATTGCTGAAATTGCAAGAAACCGAGGAGGTAAGTGGTGATGAAACACAAAAGGCTGATGTGTTAATGATGCATGACGTAGTGTTCTTGAATGAGAATAAAGTAAAACCAGAGCTTGTTTGAAGAAAATCAGGATTCGAAAGGAGCTTGGTATCTCGATAATGGGGCTAGTAATCACATGTGTGGAAATTGTGAGTTCTTTGTGGCTATTGATGAGAGTATAACTGGCAAGGTTAAGTTCGGGGATGACTCACAAATTGATATTGAAGGACGGGGATTGTTTTATACTTAAGAAAAAAGAAGCGAAGTTTCTTCATCATGTTTACTGCATTTCTAAGTTGAAAAGTAATATCATTAGCCTTGGTCAAGCAACAGAATCGGGCTGTGAAGTACAAATGAAGAAAGATGTGTTGGTTGTGTATGATCGCCTAGGTCAAGTGTTGGTAAGCACAACTCATTCAAGAAATCGACTTTATAAAGTTGTATTAGAAGCTAAAGTCATGGAGCGGCTACACTTAGTGTGTTCGAAAGAATCTGAGAGATGGCATGCTTGGTTGGGACATATAAATTCGGAAACTATGAAGTCCATGTTTAACAAGGAGTTGGTAGATGGTCTACCGAAGATTAATGTAGAGAAGGAGATGTGTGTCTCGTGTTTCCGTGGGTAACAAACAAGAAAATCGTTTCCACAAGAAACTAGTTTTCGAGCCACAAGACCTCTTGAACTAATACATGGAGACCTTTGTGGACCCATTACACCCAAAACTCCGGCACACAAGAGGTATGTGTTTGTCCTTATTGATCATTACTCTTGCTATATGTGGACGATTTTACTTAGGGAGAAAAATGAAGCTTTCGAGAAGTTTCAAAGTTTCAAGATTCTGACCGAGACACACATGGATGGTTGTAATATGTGTCATGTCCCTATGGAGATGAATTTAAAGCTTACCAAATCGGACAAAGAAAGGAGTATTGACGCGACGGAGTATAGAAGAAGTATTGATTATCTTAGATACTTATTACATACGCGACCAGATTTGTCATATAGTGGGACGAAGCGGAAGCGAGAATGTCGGCTTGAGTAACGCAAACATTGGTGAGAATCCAATGCCCCGCGAGCCCCTCCTCGGGCGGATTCCTCCTTTTGCTCCTCAGCCTTTGGAGTACTAAGTAGATATATACATGATCCTAAGGAATCACATGGTGCGGCTTTAAAGCAGATTTTGAGGTATTTGCAGGGTACAACAAAGCTTGGTTTGGTGTTCCGACAAGAAGATAGAGTGAAACTGATTGGGTATAGTGATAGCTCTCACAATGTGGATATGGATGATGGGAAAAGCACTACGGGTCATGTATTCTACGTAAACAATTGTCCTATAACTTGGTGTTCACAAAAACAAGAAATCATTGCGCTATCATCGTGTGAGGCGGAGTTTATGGCAGCAACGGAGGCCGCAAAACAAGCTATTTGGCTGCAAGAGTTGCTTGGAGAAGCTATTGGAGAGGATCACGATAAAACCGTGTTAAGAGTGGACAACAAATCAGCCATAGCACTTTCAAAGAATCCAATGTTCCATGGACGTAGTAAACACATACATACGAGATATCATTTTATAAGAGAATGTGTTGAGAATGAACAAGTGGAGATGGAACATGTACCCAAGAGTGAGCATAGAGCCATCATTTTGACTAAAACGCTTGGAAGATTACGGTTTAAAGAGATAAGAGAACTTATTGGAGTTGTGGACATTAGTAATCTCAAACTTAAGGGGGAGAATGTTGAATAAGGTTGAGATAGTTTTAGAACCAAGTTAGTTTGGTTTAGGTTGTTTATCGGTTTGGTTTAAAGACTTTATCTTTTCCTTATTTGTTTTGGTTTTGTTGATAAGTATGTATATGAGATAGATACATGAGATTTTGTGAGTTGAGAGATTTAAGGGATTGTAAGGGTTTAAGTTATTTCCCTTGTTGAGATTAATAAGAGAAGGACTTCTTATTATTGTTTTGTGTTTGTCGATCATATTACATTGTTGAAGCACGAATTGAACTAGATATTATGGTCAATACAATATTTAATTATAATACAATATAATTGGTTGAGGCAACTTCGCAATAGTAATCAAGTCTTCTCTCAGATTTGACATCTTACCTAACATTGAAAAAAGGCAATGAGAGTAGAGTTCATGATTCACTTGTCGCAAAATGAACCTCTTTATAAACAAGCAATTGTCTCGTGAATAGAGCAAAGTTAAAACCTCATTTTTTTCCGACAAAAATGGAAAGAAAAAGTTGAAACTTTATCAGTCTAGTTTTGTGGATATCTAATGATGCGCAGGCTACAGAGTTCTGCGCATTATTAGTATACTTATTAGGATTATCTGATTTTGTTTGTGTTCGTGAACTCAAGAGCCATTTATTTGTTAAACAAATCAATTTACAAAACTATTGATCCACGTAATATGCTTTCTAGACTTTTTAGTTTTAACTTTTAAGTGTTGTTTTTTTGTGATTTATGTTGTTGTAATTGATTTATAAACTTGGAGTTTGGAAACAGTTTAGGAAAGAAAGATTTTGTTTATTTTATTACTTGATTTACAAAATGGTTAGATTAAATTCTTTGTTTCATTTTCCAGTTAGGAAATATGGTAACTTGTGTGATGGAAGAAATCCAAACAAAGTAAAATGTAAATTATGTGGAAAAAAATTCTCTGGTAATGTATATAGAATGAAAGAACACATTGCTCAACAAAAGGAAAATGTGTCAACTTATCTTATCAAGAGAATTGTAAGAATGCTATTATTGAAGCTACAAACAAGAAAAATCTGAAGAGGGCAAAGGTCAATATTAATAAGGACATTGTGGAAATTAGTTTATCTTCTAATGAACTGAATCTTAATATATATATATATATATATATATATATATATATAAGAAGTAAAAAGAATTTATTTGTGATGTTATACGGATCATAAATATGTCAATAAACAAGGATTAATAATAAGGTTTTAAAGAAACTACACTTATTCAATACATATATTTGGCGGTCTCCTTCAGTCACAGGTATTGTTTCCTGATTCAAGTAGCAGGTCTTGCGCTGTATGTGCAAATAATGTGATGATGTACCTTTAAGATCTAATACAATAATGATGGAAAGTGTGTCAATAAGACATACTAATATTAGTGTTAGTTTCAAATCTTAAAAGTCACTAGATAATAAGAGTATGAAGCAGGTTAGCTCAGAACTGGTCTTCTTGTGATCATTATCTCATTATCTCACACTCTTTTCATCCCTGCTTGTTGGCTTTATTAAAGATGTTTGAAAGTCGCTTCAGTAACTTTTACTATCTATATCTATGGAAAGGAATATTTCCTTATTCGTATTGTACACTATTCTTGGGTTTTAAGTTAAATACTATTGTATAAATATTGTAATCATTGATGAAATAAACAACTTTTCCTAAATCCTTTCATGGTATCAGAGCATCGATCTTAACATACCTCTAGTCGTCACCTTCCTACTTCCTCTGTTCTTCACATTGAAAACAGAGTAACGTTACTCTCAACTCAATCTTTCTCTACAATGGCAAATCCTCTCCTTCCTACTGATACTAATACCTCACTTTCACCATATACACTCTATCCATCCGACAACCCAGGATCTCTAATAACACATGTGCTTCTTAGCGATGACAATTATTCTGAATGGGCGACGGAGCTGCGTAATTCACTTCAAGCAAAACAGAAAATTTGTTTTATAGATGGATCAATCTCAAAACCTATCAATGAACCAGATCTCAGTCGATGGACAGCAGCAAACTCCATGATTATAGGATGGATTCGGACTTCCATTGATCCTAAAATTCGATCTACTGTGACCCATGTTGGTGATGCTTCTAAATTGTGGGAAGCTTTGCGTGTACGCCTCTCTATTAAGAGTGGTGTAAGGCGACATCTCCTTCAAGACAACATCACAAACTGCAAACAAAATGGACAATCCATCCTTGATTACTATGCTCGACTCTCTAAGCTTTGGGAAGAGATTCAAAATCTCCAGACCTCTCCATCGTGTACTTGTGCTGCCGCTGCTGCATTGGAGAAGGAGAAAGAAGATGTTCGTGTTCACAAATTTTTGTTTGGACTAGATGAATCATGCTTTGTGTCTCTTCATTCTGGGATCATAAACGAATAACCTTTTCCCGATCTCAACTCTGTCTATTCTCGAGTCATAAGTCAAGAACAACATCTCATTTCTCTTCGTTGAAGTGAAACCTCTCAAGATGCTATTGGATTTTTTGTTCAAGGTCAATCTTCAAATAATTATTCCGCTTCTGCTGCTAACGCCACTTGTACTAGTGATACTCCTCGTTATTGTACTCATTGCAACCGGAAAAATCATGACGTATCTGAATACTTTCTCCTCCATGGATATCCGGACTGGTTTTTGGAACAGCAATCTCAGTCTTCTTCTTGTGGTTCTGGCTCACAACGTGACAGAGGAGGTCGTGGTTCTGGTTCACGTGGTCGAGGTCGACCCAATTCCTCTCGCGCTGTAACCACAGCTCCTTCGCCAAACACGTCTCTTCCTCTTGCTCATTAAGTTGTTGCTCTGCTCACTCTTCTTCAGACTCAACAAACACAACAAGCTCCTGATCGTGTGTCCGGTAAAAATACATTAACTGATCTCATTCTCGATACAGGTGCATCACACCATCTGACTGGTGACAAATCTCTTTTACGAGATCTTCGTCAAGTTCAATCCTTCGATGTCATGTTCCCTGATGGACGTGTATCACGAGCAACACATTTTGGCAGCATTGATTTAAATGAATCTTACACCCTTCGTGATATGCTTTATGTTCCCAATTTCAATACCACCTTAGTTTCGGTTAATAAGTTGGTCAAACAAATTGGATGCATAGCTATTTTCACTGATACTTTGTGTATTTTACAGGACTGTTTTACGAAAACCCTGATTGGAGCCTGTGAAGAGAGAGAGCGGGTATACTACTACACGGGAATGACTAAGGCTCGTATCAATGTTGTTAACGAAGCAAAGTTATCTCTTACCACTTTGTGGCATTGTTGTCTAGGCCACCTTTCCTCTAAGCTTTTACCGTCTTTACCATTTTTTAATAATATGGTTGTGGATTCTGAACACGCCCAACATTGTGATATTTGTTATCGTGCCAAACAAACACGTGATATCTTCTCAGAAAAATCTAATAAAGCTACTGCTCATTTTGCTTTAATTCATTGCGATGTTTGGGGTCCTTATCTTACAATATCTTCTTGCGAAGCTGCTTATTTCTTGACGATTGTTGATAATTACACTAGAGCATTTTGCGCATTCTTGATGAAAGAAAAATTGGAAGTTTCTGAGTTACTACAGAATTTTTATGCTATGGCCGAGCGTCAGTTTGGTTACAAAGTGCAGAGTGTACGATCAGACAATGGAACTGAGTTCATTGTTCCGTCACGTTATTTTCGGACACAAGGTATTCTACATCAGACTTCTTGTGTTGATATACCACAACAGAATGGACGCATCGAACGCAAGCATCATTACTCTGAATATGGCTCGTTCATGTCTTTTCCAAGCTAATCTACTTACACGCTTTTGGTGCGAGAATGTATTGACTGCTGCATACTTGATCAACCGAACACCAACTTCTCTTTTACATGGTAAAACTCCTTACGAACTTCTACATAATACTCCACCATCATATGATATGCTACGCGTCTTTGGTTGTCTATGTTACTCTCATTCTCAACCTTGTAATAAAGATAAATTTGCTCCTCGAACTCGCAAATGTATCTTTGTCGGCTACCTGTTTAAAAAGAAGGCTTGGAAACTATATGATCTAGAGAAAGATCAGTTCTTTTACAGTCAAGATGTGGTATTTGTAGAAGATGAGTTCTCGGATTTATCTCTATCCTCTGCTGTTCTTCTCTCTTTATCTATCTCTTCAGACTTTATACATCATGATTGGCACGCACCATCTCAAAATGATTCAAGTTGGGTCAAAACAGAAGTTCATCCCGATGCCACATCCGATCTAACTCCACAAACGACTAATGACTCACCTACATCTTCATCTCCTCAGAATGTAGCCGAAGCTCAAGCTCATCCATCCTCCTCTCCGCCATCTATTTCTCAAGCTCCTACAGAAGCATTGGGTTGTGGACATAGACAACGACATCATTCCGTTCTCCTACGCAATTATGTCACCAACTCGGTGCAACATCAGTCTACACCCTCTCTCACTTCATCTACCTCTGATATCTGTCCTCACACAACGGTTCCAGGTAACATATTGTATCCAATTTTGGATTATATTTATGATACTCATTACTCACCTAGTCATCAAACCTTTTTAGCAGCTGTTACTTCCGCCTATGAACCTCGATCATACAAGGAAGTTATGCTTGATGATGTGTGGAATGAATCTATGACCGATGAGTATTCATCTCTATAGTTGAATAACAATTGGATCGAAACAGATCTACCTTCAGGCAAGAAAGCAATTGGTAGTAAATGGGTTTACAAGTTGAAATATCATTCAGATGGGTTTCTTGCTCGACACAAGTCCCGCCTTGTAGCTCTCGGAAACAAACAAACAGAAGGAGTTGATTATACGGACACGTTTGCACCCATTGCTAAGCCTTCCACCATACGAATCTTACTTGATGTTGCAGCTACCAAGGAGTGGGAAGTTAATCAAATGGACATTCAAAATGCTTTTCTACATGGAGATTTAGAAGAAGAGGTTTATATGCAGTTTCCTCCTGGTTTTGAAAGCAAATATCCAAATAAATTTTGTCTACTCAAGAAAGCAATTTACGGTTGTGAACAAGCACCAAAGTGTTGGTTTTCCAAACTAAGCAAAGCCTTGATCGATTATGGGTTCATCCAAAGCAAAGCTGATTCATCACACTTCTCTATTGTCCAAGATAAGGTGATCTTACATATATTAATCTATGTCGACGATTTTGTTGTTGTTTGCAATGATCTCACTACTATGTCTCGGTTCAAAGTTTATCTCAATGAATGTTTTCATATGAAAGATCTTCGCAAGTTGAGATATTTTCTCGGCTTTGAAGTAGCTAGAAGCTCCAAAGGATTCTTTCTCTATCAACGTAAATATGCTCTTGACATTGTGGCCGAAACTGGACTACTAGCTGCTAAACCCGCATCAACACCGATTGAACTCAACAATAAATTCTCACTCGCCGTTGGTGATCCTTTGCTTGATCCACAACCTTATCGTCGACTCGTCGGTCACTTGATTTATCTTAGCTTCACTCGGCCAGAACTTTCCTATGTTGTCCATGTTCTTTCTCAATTCATGCACAAACCTCTAGAGGTTCATTGGCAGGCTTGTCTACGTCTTATGGCATTTTGTGATGCCGATTGGGCTGCATGTCCACTCCCCCGCAGATCATTGAGTGCTTATAAATAACGGTAGATAAAAACAACTGTAATTGTGGTTCAACAGTCAAGGTGATTACAAGGAGAATCACTGCTGATAACAAGGATTACAACCCATAACAATAGCAAAAACTTCGATAGATGTCCTTTTCCTATTTTGGAGTCTATATACTCCCCTCATAAAACCTAAAAACGGCCCAAAATAAACACAATAAAAATTCCATCAAGAGGTTGGTGGTCTCGGCCCATATGTGAAGCGGCCCAAAATCAAGCGGTTGTTACAATTGGTGGTTTCCACTCCAACCGAGGTGATCCGTGATCACGGTCGAGGTGACCACGACCGAGTTGACGACGGTTGAGGTGAGCACGGTTGAGTTGATTACGGTCGAGGTGATCACGGTCGAGGTGATCACGACCGAGGTGATCCCAGTCGAGGTGATCGCAGCCAAGTTGGTCACGGTCGAGTCGATCACGGTCGAGTTGATCGCGGCTGAGTTGACTACGGCCAAGGTGATCACGGTCGAGTTGATTACGGCCGAGTTGATTACGGCCAAGGTGATCACGGTCGAGGTTGTCATGGTTGCATCCTTCGTGCTCCATCAATGCATCATCCAAGTGTCGTTATTCCTCACGTCGAGATACGTCTTTGAAGTTCCTGAAAACAACTCCAAAATGCAAAATGTATGCGATGCGAATGCAGGAACTTCTAAGTGTGAGAAATGGATGAGAATGGATGCTAATGGTATGAATAAGAGATGAAAATGTGTGGAATGTAATGAGAAAAAAACTCACTAAAAGCGGTTAAAATACACACATATCACTCATCTATCTCGTGGAAGACAAAGAAACAGGACACCGTCTCCATGTCTTCATCAGAGGCAGAGTATAGATTCATGGCTTACGCAGTTTGTGAACTGAAATGGCTCAAGGAATTGCTTCTTACTTTTGGGATTGATCATCAACAACCAATGCAACCCTATTGTGATAGTAAGTCAGCTCTTCATATTGTTGCCAATCCAGTGTTTCATGAACGAACCAAACATATAGAAAGAGACTGTTATCGTCGATAAACTCATTACTACAGCACATCTAACAACCAAAGAACAGCCTGCAAAGTTGCTCACTAAACCGTTGCCTACACCATCATTCAAGTTCTTACCCTCCAAGTTAGGGATTCAAGATATTTCACCGCCAACTTGAGGGGGTGATACAACGAGTTTTAACCCTATATCCTACTGCAAGTGCACAACAAACGAAATAGTATTTAGGAATCGAATCCACGGAGACCAATTATCACACTAACGATTGGATTATTTAACTAGAGCTAAGTCGATGGATATTTTGAATGGAATCAATTGTAACTAGGAAATTTAATGTAAACAATATCTAAAGCATCAAGCTGATTTATGACGAATAAAGTCTAAAATGGGTTGTAATTAAAGTTTAAATGAATGATTTCCATTACTCCCTTTGTTTTTATTTATTTTATATTTTACAAAAAATTATTTTATTTTAGTTAATGTTTTAAGAATTCTGTGTTTTTATGTTTTTAACCATTTAAATTCTGTGAATTGTGAATTGATTTGTGATTGGTTAGATTATGTTGGATTTATGATAAAATATATTTTGTTTTTTAAAAATAAAATAATTATTGTTGTTTCTAATTGGTTCTTTCTCCCGAGAGGCGATTTCCGTTGGTTTAGGGTTAGGTTTTTTCTCGTTTTAGAGGCGACGGCTCCGGGGTCTTCGGGGGCTACGGTAAGTAGTCTCTAGGGGGTAAGGGTTACATGGGTTAGGTGACTCTCTTAGAGGCCTAGGATTCGGAGGGTTGGGGTGTTTCGGTGTGCGTTTTGGTAGATCTGGGCTTTCTGACGAAACAAGGAGACAACGGCGACTTCATGTTCGAACTGGTTTCTTTCGGTGGGTTTCTTTCGATAGTGGATCTGGGTAGATCTAGCGGGATCTGCGCTTGGGTGGTAAGTCTCTCTCTT
>JAKUCM010003015.1:0-33722 GCA_023374145.1 Lepidium sativum
GGAGGAGGAGGTTGGCAAAGAAAAAGACAAATCTAGGGTACGTATTTCACTTTTAAAAGGGACATAACCCGAAGATTAATGTTAAATGTTCTGTATATTTTATCTTCTATGGTGTAGGCTTATTGATTATATGATGTATGTTTTAATAGTGAAACATTCTGAAGTTGTCATGTTTGTATACTGTATATTGGTATGTATGTATGTATATTGTATACTGTTATGTACTGTTATATGGTGTAGGCTTAATAAACATTATTTTCCTTCATTATGCAAAGTCGTGGAAGGTGGTTAGCGAAGAAGCTTCGGACCCAGAGAGTCCAATGACTAAGGTTGTGTGATCTGGTAGAGAAGGACAAACTTGCAGAGATATAATTTGATACAAAAGTCCTTTATATGATAAAATCATTGAGATGACTTTGCCTAATGATGATGATTGGTTAATGACTGAGAAATGGATCGAGGAGGAACAATCAACAAAGGCCTCCGACAAACAAAAAACTTTGGTTGTACATCATGTTCAACGAGAAAGCAGAACAATCAAGCTGGTTGCTTTTCAGGTTATAAATATATATATGTTTAGTAGGTTTTACTACCTTTATATAGGTTTTACTACTGTAATGTAGGTTTGTGAATTGATTAGTAATGTAGGTTTTACTACCATTATGTATGTTTTACTACAGTTATGTAGGTTGTACTACCTTTCAATAGATTTGTGAATTGATTAGTAATGTAGATTAGTAGTGTAGGTATGTAGTCCTGCTTATGATTCTTTATTCTTTTCCTACAAATTTTGCTCTTCAAAGGATGTTTAATTGTGAATCATATTTTGCAAGAAGTCAACCACTCAATCTCTATATATGATCCATTTGGTTATTATAAGGCGAGCCAACAGACGAGACTTGTTGAATACATCACAAGCGATTACTAAGTCCTCCTTATATGCAAGATACATAATTATAAGTTTACGTTGTTGTGTAACATGTAAGTTTTTTAGGTATGGTGACGATGGCACACGCAAAAACTGCAATTTCTACGTTTGGCTGATGACATGAAAAAAAGAGTGGCCATTAGGTAATCATCAATATGGCTAGTTGACTACGCAAATACGTTTTATTGTGTCGTGTAGGTTTTGTGCTCTGTTATGTAGGTTCTGTGTTCGGTTATGTAGGTTTGTGTTATGTCATGTAGGTTTTGTGTATGACATATAGGTTTGTGTTTTGATATGTAGGTTTTCTGTTTTGTTATGTAGGTTTTGTGTATTATGTGTAGGTTTGTGTTGTGTTTTGTAGGTTTTGTGTATTACATGTATGTTTTGTGATGTGGCATGTAGGTTTGTGTTCTGTTATCTAGGTTTTTGGTATGACATGTAGGTTTTGTGACATGTAATGTAGGTCTGTGAGCTTATAAGTTTTTTTTCCTGTTTGCAGCATATGTCCGCTATTATGCTGATGTTTCAAAGAAGATATTACCAGGCAGTTATGCCATTCAAAAGTCGTCGGATTGCTTTAGTTGATGTGGAGTTTTCAACAATGTGGGCTTTCAAATACCAAAATGACTTCCTATGCCACAAGGGAAAAAACCGGTTTGAGGCAAGGTAAATAGACTTTTACCAAGGGAATAACGGTATGCATGCTAGTGGGAGGAAATGAGTTTCAGAGGTGGATTGGGTGTACATTTTGCACAATGTTGAGGGAGCTCACTGGGTAGTGTTGGAGGTGTACTTGGTGAAGTGTAAAATCAAAGTCTTTGATTCATACATGTCCGTAATGTTCGACCGTATGGTTTGGACCAATACAAAGCCTTGCAAAGATGATCCCACTTTTGGTGAAACAAATGGCAACGCCAAAACATAAAGAAAGGTTTACTGGTACAATGTACAAGATGACAAGGGTAAAAGGAGCCCCACAGCAGAGTTGCAGTGACAATTGTGGGATTTTTGCACTCAAGTTCTTTGAGTATTTGGCCCTAGGGGTCTCTTTCGAGGGTTTGACCGAGAGCATCATTCCATTCCTCCGGATGAAGTATGCAGCTCAAGCCCTAGATAAGCTTTTCGTGGATTGTGACATTATCATAACTGACCCCAATCCTTGAGGAGAGATGTACAATAAGGGTACGTGGATCTTCGACAGTCAACCTTGAGGTTTCTAATACGTACTCTAATGTAGGCTTGATGTATTATTGTTTAAATTCCTTTTGTAACTTCGTAGGATTAACAACATTCATTCTGTAACTTCGTAGGATTAACAACATTCCATTTGTAACTTGTTGAAACCTGTATGTAGACATAACAACACATGATGTAGATTTGATAATTCCTTAATTACAATACGTAAAAACCTACCTATCAATATGTAAAAACCTACATAATTATAAATAACAAACCTATATAATAGGAAGTAAAAACTATGTAACAGTAAGTAAAAACCTACATAACATGACGTAAAACCTATATAACCGTAAGTAACAGGACAAAAAACCTTCAGAACAGGACGTAAAACCTAAATAACAGTAAGTACCAGGAGGTAAAACCTACACAAGAGGACATAAAACCTACATAAGAGGATGTAAAACCTACATAAGAGGACGTGAAAACCTATATTAGAGTACGTAAAACCTACATTAGAGGACATGAGAACTTATATTAGAGTATGTAAAAACCTACATTAGGGTACATGAAACCTACATAGTAATACAATGCAAACCTACATATCAAAGTTTTTATTGCACGCAATGTATGAAGTGGTCAACTTGAGAACACCTTGAACAAGTGTACATCTTCCTTGGTCGTTTAGACTCAGCCACAACCTCTATGACGCTCTTTATTCTTGTGTTATTTGGTTGGCCTGCTTGTTTTCTAATTGATGGAGAGTTACAAACCTTGTTAGCCACCTCCTCGGGAGCATGTGTATTAGCATCTCGAGGCTTAATACACTTTGAGTACGCATCATACAAATTTGTTGTGTGGTAATACCAATGATTGAGAGAGACTATTTAAAGACTAGCACTTTCGGCGGCCGCTAGGGCATGGACACAAAATTTTTTATCCACATCGTACCTCTTGGATGAGCATTTTCTCTTCGTCAAATTGAGCACATTAGATGAGGTATGGTTTGTCACATGTGCATGATGTTCATCTATTTGTTGTACCGCATATATTTTGGCTTCCTCAACTCTTCCCTACAATGTCAATAATTAAACCTATAACAATAATACTCAAACCTACATTGATAATACGTAAACCTACATAAGTAATACATAATCCTACATAAGTAATATATAAACCTACAACGTTAATACTAAACCTACATTGATAATACGTAAAGGTACATAAGTAATACATAAACCTACAATGTTAATACTAAACCTACATTAATAATACGTAAACCTACAAAAGTAATACATAAACCTACATCGCCAATAATAAAACCTATATTGATAAAACATTAACCTACATCGTTAACTATGTTCGTTGTCGTGATGTTATACCTATTACCCGGGAAATATACACAACTCCACGATCAAACATCAACACTAAGTAAATAAGCATTAAAGGGAGGATTGAGTTCTTGAATATGTGCAATAAGTCATTAAAATCTTGTAGCCTATACATAGTTGCCGCTTTTTTAAATAGTTTTGAAGACTCACCTCCCCTGAATTTCAACAAGATTATGCCTATCTGAAGATGTATCATTCTCGGTGTCAACTACCCCAAACGAAATTGGAAATATATTGAAATTTCTATTTTGCATTGTGGCGATAAGTAGAGTATTTTTATATTTATCTTGTAAAAATATACCATCAACAACCACAACCTTCCGCATAAATGAGAATCCCTGGATGCTCGCATCAAACACAATGAAGATAAACTTGAATTTATTGTCTTGATCAATGTCAAGTTTTATTAGTGTGTTAGGATTCGCTCTTCTTATCATGAGTAAATACACAGGAAGTTGTTCATAACTGCTCTTTGAGGACCCTCTAACCAGCTGTTGTGCTTTCTTTAGGACGTGGTGTGCCTCCCAGTAGTTTATCTACATGAAAGACAACAAACATACATGAAAGAAAAAGAACCTACATCAAAGACAACAAGAAGACACCAAACCAATATCGAAGAAAATGAACCTATATCGAAGATTAAAAAAACCTTACATCAAAGACAACAAACCTACATTGAAGACAACAAAACTACATCAAAGACAACAAAAATACAAAATACTGCCACACCTACAGTTGACCACTGACCTTAACTCCATGGCATTTATTTAGACACTCGGAGACATGAAGGGGCAGAACAGACAAACATACACCACCAACAAAATCAACTTAGAGGCAAGATATAACATATGGACTAGGTTGTCTTGCACGACATGACCGATCTGTCACAGAACAAGTGTGTTGTCACCCGTATTTTTAATGTAGAAGCACGACATCCATGCACCCAACACTTCAAGCCCAACAAGAATCGCGATGATACCTCAATATGCATGCACTAGACAGTTGTCTACCATTTATTATACTGCTGCAAATCCTAGAATCTTTAAAAATCAACACTTAATTAAGGTTAATCCTAGGAAATTAGTAGATCGATTATACTCCTAGTTGGAAAAGCTAATAACTTACTACGATTAAACATCTCATTTTCACTATGATATATACCTCATAATGAAAAATCATGACTTGTGTTCCTATGTCTTATACAATTTGACATTCTCAATGTATTGCATGTTGTATATATAGTACAACTAAGCGAAGTTTATCATTTTTCTGAAATATTCTTAGAAATAAACTAGTAAATTATTTTTTTATTCGTTGGAGAATATCATTACATAAATGATTGTATACAAACAAGTTGTGTCATGGTTCTCCACTCTCTTAATTATCTCTCTCTCTACCCCAAACAAGCCATACTTCTTCTTCCTTTATACTTCTTCACCATCATAATTCTTAAGCTTTGGAAAATTATATGCTTGCTTAGCAAGAAACTTCATACGCAAATGCTTTGTTGAAATTCATTGAGTGGCTTCTACATTAAATGAAAGAAGAGTTTCTCACCTATTTGTAACATATAAGAGTAGTTCTTGTGAGCTTTTGGAGTTGGCTTCGTGAGCTCCATCAACATTATTCAGCAATGGCGAAGGGCATCTACAAGAGCTTCAAATCCATCTCTCAGATGTTTGGTACAAATTTTTACCATATTTTTAGTTGCATCTAATCTTATGTGATTTATCAAACATTTTGGCAACTTTATATCAACATTGTAGGTCCTAGACATGAAAAAAATTTCTACGTACTAATCTTATGATATAAAATGTTTTTCGTAAGCTAAAGTATGTCCAAAAAAAAGGATCTCCGGTTAACTATTTAGCCACTATATATGGTCCATGTTATTGATATATAGGAGCATTCAATCATCTTAAAATGTTCTATGCAATTAATATTACAAAAACTATTAAATGATGAAAATAAATAAATAAATAAATAAATAAATAAATAAATGATATTGGTTAACAATTGTAAAAGAAAGAGATATGGAAATTGGGCAGCCAACAGAAGTTAAACATGTGGCCCATGTTGGTTGGGAGGGCTCTTCTTGTGGTAGTACTCCTACTTGAGTAAGCTCTCTTTCAGACTTTTTTTCTTTTATAATTTATAAATGTCTTCAAAATTATGAAAATTAAAAATGTATTATCAAACCTCAACTCTCTATAAAAAATAGAGCTATTATAACGACTATATTGTGACTAAGAATATCAATAATTATTTGTGATATTTTATATACATTTTTATTAGAATTTTATTTGTTATGTTTTAAAAAAATTATAGTGACTATATTTTGTAATAATTTTTGACAAAATTGTTAGTATATTTTCTTCATTATATGTTATTGTTATGAATATATATTTATAATGTTTGTATTGCAATTATTTACCAATCGTCACAAAATCATAACAATATCTTTTATATTATGATAATGTGTTATTGTAACAAAATATTACGTTTCAATAAAACATTTTTTTTAGGGACTATCCTTTATAAACTCTAAAAAGTATAAATAAATTAATTTTGTGATGCAAAATTTATTTGTTTTTCCGCTGGTGAAGATGAGTGATTTTAAGGCAGCAACAGAGCTTTTATCTCCAAGAGGATCATCTTTTAGTCACGCAAGACATAATTCTTTCTTCAACTCTTCTGCTTCCGGTGGTAATTTTTTATTTATTTGCGTTTTCTTCTCTAAGAGCATCATCTATCCGACGCTGGTTCGAGTATCAACCCTTACGGGGAGGAAATTAGTTAACCGGCTCTTGTTCCTGGCCCAAAGAGAATATCGGCTTTGGTCCAAAACTTTTTGTAAAAAATAAAGTATATTAAGTAGATTTTAAATATAAAGGAACTCATTATATTTGTTAAACACACAGATTTTGATGAGGACTCATGCCAAGTAACTATGTCGGATAGGCAAAGAGATGTGCCTCCAATACCAGTAGATCTGTCTAAGATTCATACAAAGAGCAAAAATAAAAGAAAGAAATCATCTTCATCCAAATTATCTTCAAAATCTTCAAGATCATCAACAGTTTTATCTAAATGTTTATATAACTCAACGGTCTCTCGATTAAACTGTAATGCATAAATTAGAGGTTAGTTAATAAAAACAAATGTGGAAAATGAAACCAATCAAACCTTTTTGTAATTGCCGTGATTCTCTTTTTGATCGAAGTATTTGTTTTATTGTAGTTCAGAATCAACTTAAACATTAAGTTTTAAAGTTACATAAGACCCGTTTTGAATATTTGTCAGCTTCAATATTAAAAGCTCTTGGGATGAAAAAAAAACGCCAATTAAAGATAGATTAGAAAAGATCAACAATATCACTAAGGATGTCGTGGATTTCCGATATGGATTCAGCAAAATTGATGGCTTTAATCAGAGTCTAAGAGTTAGATTGAAAAATCCGATTGTCGAGACTTAAAGAACTGCATGTGCCATAGCCTTGTAAACCTTTGAAATCTTATAGGCTTCAGGTCTGATTTCTTCCAACTCATGTAGTCCCATAAGTCTTTTCTCTTGAACAGTTTTAAGATCAAAATTCAGAAATTTGGTCGCCCAAAGTGTCATGTACTATATCTCAACTGAGAAATGACATGATTTCCCATACAACAATTGAAACGGAGTCCTTGCAGTTAGAGTTTTGAAAGTTGTTCAGTAAGCCCACAGTGTGTCATCTAACTTGATTGTCCAGTCTCGTTTTGACACTCTCACTCCTCTAGCTAAAATAGCTTTCATCTACTTATTTAAGACTTCCACTTGGCCATTGATTTGTGGGTGATAAGGTATAGCTACCATATGTTTAATTCCATGTTTCTTTATCAGATTTTCAAACACTTTATCAATGAAGTGAGAACCTCCACCACTCATCACCAGTCGAGGCACTCCAAACCTAGGGAAATGATGCTTTTGAACAGTTTCAGCACAACCTTAGCGTCATTCTTTGGACATGTTACAGCTTCAACCCACTTTGATACATAGTCCACTACAACCTGAATGTTGATATTCCCATGCGAAGGTGGATTCAATGGCCCCATAAAATTAATGCCCTACAGTCAAACACCTCGATTTCTAAGTTTAGATTCGGTGGAATCTCGTTTTTCTTGGTGATGATTCCCTTTCTTTGACATGAATCACATTTGGAGATAAAACACTGAGTATCTTTAAACATAGTTGGCCACCATAAACCATATTGTAGAATTTTCTGAATTGTCGTGATCATGGCAAAGTGACCTCCATAAGCTGACCCATGACAATGTTCTAAGACACCTTGAACTTTTTCTTCTGCAATACATTGTCTGAACAAACCATCAAATCATTTCTTGTACAAGTAGGGCTCATCCCAAAAATAGTGATTCTCATCTCTGAAAAAATCTTCCTCTGATAGGAATCCAGGTTGTTTGGTACTTCACCAACAACAAGATAGTTTACCAGATGTGTATACTGGGGAAGAATAGATCCAGCGAGCGTACTTCTGATTTGACAACAATTGTCATCTGCTCTAAAGGTCATAAGCTGCTCCTCCGGCATCGAGTCATCAATAAAGGTCGAGTTTTCTATCATCATTCGTGTTAAGTGATCTGCCACTCCATTCTCCACTCTAGGTTTGTCCACTACTTCCACGTCAAATTCTTGAAGAAGTAGTATCCACCTCAGTAATGTTGGATTAGCGTCCTTCTTTTTCATCAGGTATTTCAAGGCTGCATGATTTGTATGCACAATTACTTTGGAACCAACAAGGTAAGATTTAAACTTCTAAAAGGCAAACACCACGACAAGGAGTTCTTTTCAGTAGTTGCATACTTGACTTGAGCATCGCCAAGTATCATGTTGGTGTAATAGATCATATTCAACTTCTTGTCTTTCTAACCTAGAACTGCTCCCACCGCATAATCACTTGCATTACACATAATCTCAAACGGTAGAGTTCAATCTGGAGTCTGGACTATTGGAGCAGTAACCAAACCTTCTTTGATTTTCAGAAACACCTCAAGACACAAAAAATCAAAGTTGAACTTGACCTCTTTGCACAGCAGGCGAGTCAGCGATCTTGCAATTTTTAAGAAGTTTTTGATGAACCTCTTGTAGTTACCAACGTGCCCCAAGAAACTTATGATATCCTTCACCGTCTTAGGAGGTTGCAGTTGAACCATAACCTTAATCTTGGCTTTATTAACCTCGATCCCTTTTTCTGATATCTTATGTCCCAAAACAATTCCTCCCCTGACCATGAAATTACACTTCTCCTAGTTCAGCAACAGATTAGTTTCCATACACCTGCTAAGTATCATGCACATATTTGACAAACAAGAAAAGAAAGAAGAGCCAAAGACAGAGAAATCTTTTATGAAAACTTCAACCTCTCCTTGATCAGATATGAAAAAATAGAAGTCATACAATGTTGAAAAGTAACAGGTGTATTGCCCAAACCAAACGATATTCTTCTATATGCAAATGTTCCACAAAAACAAGTGAAAGTAGTTTTTTTCTTGGTCATCTGGATGTATAGGGATTTGAAAGAATCCACTATACCCATCTAAGAAGTAGTAGTATTTGTGATTAGCTAACATTTCTACCATTTGATAAATGAGGAAATAATCTTTCCTAGATGACGAATTTAACTTCCTAAAATAAATACACATCCTACGGCCTATGATGGTTCTAGTAGGGATTAACTCATCTTTTTCATTTTTAACAACAATGATTCCTCCCTTTTTAGGGACACAATGAACAAGTGTCACCCATTTACTGTCAGAAACTGGATAGAAAATATTAGCATCTAGCAACTTAAGAATTTCCTTTTTCACCACTTCCATTAGATTCGGATTCAACTTTTTTGAGGCTCAATTCTTGAATGTGATTTGTTTTCAAGATTAATCCTATGAGTGCAAAGACTAGGTGATATGCCTATTATGTCAGCTAGAGAAAAAACTGTGGTATTCCTAAACCTTTTCAGTTCATTTAACATGTTATTCATCACTACTTAAAACATCATTCACAATGACAGGATAAGTGCACATAGGAGCCAAGAAAGTGTACTTTAGCCCTGCAGGAAGTGATTTCAGTTCCACATTGGGAGCCCTAAGCTCAGACCGGTCGTCAGAAGCTATTGATGTGGTGAACTCGAGTAGCTATAACTCGAGTTTAGGGGTCGAGTCTAACGCAGTCGCTGTTAAATTATATCTCACTGCTCTGACTTTGAAACTCGTTTCAACCTATTCTTCAATCATAACAGAACTCTTGATCGGCCTGTGAGCGCCTAGAAGTTTCCCATAACACTCAGCTTCTATACTCAAATATTAATCCACAACTGACTTAGCCAAAGTGACTTATAGTCGATCTTTTGTAGCCAATTCCTCCAATAACTCATCAGCTAGAGCATCTATTTCATGAATCGAAAACATCTAACCTTCGCTTCTTCATCGCATCATTGATATTAAACTTCATTTTGAAGACTTTTCCCAAGTTGCGCTGAATTTCTCCTTTCTGAACATCAATGAGTGCTCCAGCAGTAGCTAAAAAAGGTTTTCCAAAGAGCAGCGGATCCTTTATTTTCCTCATCCATATCCAAGAAAATGAAATCAATTGGTATCTTGACTACTCTTATCCTCACAGGAAGATATTCTAAGATGTCATGAAGAATTATCACCAACCTATCTGCTAGAACCAAATATATCTTACATGACTTGTAGTTAATGAAACTCAATCTCTTTGCAACAAAAAGTGGCATGAGGCTTATTGATGCACCAAGGTCGCATAAGTACTTGCTGGAGGATAAAGGTCAAAGTGAGCAGGGAATTATGAAAGTTCCAGAATCACCAAGTTTCTTTGGTACCACTTTCCTTTGAATGATGGCGTTGACTTCGTGAGTGAGCACTACCATACCTTTAACCTCTTTTATTTTCTCCTTAATCACATCTTTAAGAAAAGGTATGGAGGCATCAAAATGAAAGCATCCAATATGGGGACTTTGAGCTCAATGCCTTGAATTTGCCTATTAAAGACTGCTTTGTACTTCTCAACAACCTCTTTCTTGAACCTATGTGGGAAAAACAACTGCGGTTCATACGAGGTACAAACGATTTATTTTTTTCCATTGGAGCTTACTGTGTTTAGCCTCTGACAGTATCACTCGAGTGTCATCATCGAGTTGAATTTCATGAGAGATATTTTCCGCTGACAGTGGAGAATTTTTTTGCAGTCGAGTGGGGTTAACTTGAGTTGACTCTCTAGAGTTAATTTTTTAGCTTTATCATTAATGAGGTTATCCTCCCCCTCTTGAGCTTTACTCTCCTCAGTATAACACTCTCTACATGAATCAATAGCTCACGTCCACTTCTGAGTGTAATGGCACTAGCGTGATATTATTTTGGATTTTGAAATAATTTTCTTGGGAGTTGCCCGCTAGTCTTCACCGTTAAAGAAGAGGCTTGTTGATTCTCAACAAACTTGAGCCTAGAATTCTGCATTTCAAACTTACAATTTAGGTCAAGGTGAGATGCATCAATCATGGAATGTACCTCAATAAATTTCTTAATGAGCTCACTAGTTGTTGTTGTCTGGCCTTTTAGTAGTTGTTGCAGAATACCCATGACCCTTGTTGTTTGTTGAGAAGCAGGTGGAGTTGGATGTTCATGTCCTCGTGACATTGTAGTAGCGGATTGATAACTCTGGTGGTATTACTCCTTTTCGACATAGGCTTTTGGTGGTCCATGTTGTTACGTGAGTGGGTACACCTGGTCTTGTGGGTTAGCAATGTTGGTGCTTATGTAAGATATGTTTGGATGTTGCTTGTAATTGTTGTAGAGTTTGTATCCATCACCTTGATTCTGCACAAAGCTGACATCTTCAACCTGATTATCTTCATCCTGGAGTTCCTCTTGACACAGTAAGTGTACTGGTTTCTGGTGAACAGATAACAGTTTATCCATCTTGTCATTCAAACCTTTGATTTCTCTTCTGCTAACTAACTCAGATTCAATTGTTCCTCTCACATTCTTGGCGTATTATTTGATGTACTGACCATCAGCTTGAGCTAAATTCTCGACTAGCTCCCGTCCGTCATCAATGTTGTTGTTGCAAAACTTTCCATTGCTTTTAGTATCCACTAGCATGCAGATTTTTGGATGAACTCTTCGGTAGAGTGTGTTGAGCAGATACTCAGTACCAAAGCCATGATAAGGGGCATTAGGATTGATATGTTTTGAACCACTCGTAGGCTTCAGAGAATAATTTGCCATTCTTTTGCAAAAAGCTGGAAATTTCATTGCAGAGTTTCGCAATTCTTGAGATGGAGAAGTAATTGGTTAAAAAAAGCTCTTTTACATTCATCCCATGAAGTAATAGTGCATGTAGGTATGTGCTTTTCCGAGAAGCGTGTTTTATCTCCCAATGAGAACATAAACAATAGAAGCTTCTAGGCATCCTCGCTGACTCCATTGATGTTAATAATGTCACAAAGCCTCTCGAATTCATCTAGATGGTCAAGGGGATCTTTGGCTGATAATCCATGAAATTTTTTTGGTTGAATCATGGAAATCATACTGCTTTTGATTTCAAAATTGATGTTTGGGATGGCAGGAGGTACAATGCCATGTCGCAAAGTGTGAATACTAGGCGCATCACCGACTCCTATCATTCTCGGCCACCTTAGGTAAATCACATGCAAATCTTGGGGTAGTTGTTGTGTGTTCGATCATGCTGGGTGATCCTCCGACATGATGTTGTCTAGATCAGAGTGGAGACTATTTTTCTTCTTTTTCAACTCACATGGTAGTTTGTCTGTGCTGTCTCAAAATCTGAGAAAATTCTAACTGCCTTTGGATCGTGTACACATACATAATGTGAACTCAACTTGAGCAGCAGGGTCGAGTCGAATTCAGAGTTGCAGTAGCACCTGAAACAAAATCGAAGCATAGTGATCTCAGAAAGTTAGTAATCCTAAATGTAGCTAGCAGAAACCCATTTGGCAACGGCACCAATTTGATAACAAGAATTTACTATCAAATACCTATTACTAGATCATATCATCGCAGTATAATAGGCTATCAATCCAATTGGGAGTGTAACTAGCATTCAAGACACAACTAATTTTTCTAATCCAAGCCAATCATGGTAAGTATTTTCTAGCAACCTAAATTAATCAAGCATAAATTGAATCGAACATAAAATTAAAGAGAGCAAATAGCATTAATCAGAATAAAAGTAGAATAATTCAGTAAAGAATAAAGCAGTAGATGAAACAAACACAATGTAATGAGAAAACAGATCCCTGAGGAATGGGTATCACAGATCAGTGTATTATTTAAATCAACTAGGTGCTTGACAACACTCAATAGAGCAGACTTTTAAGCGGTAAGTTCACAAGACATTGAATCCACTCTCGTGGGAAACAAACTCGATTAAGCTATTAATAGACCATATCTCCATATGCGTTTGAAAACTTAAACGGCAAGAAGAAACAGCTTACTTTGAGCCCATTCACACCTTAGATATTCGATCTCTCGAGGTAAGAATGTGAATCTCTGAAATTGGTTCGGTAAGACGCTCTACCAAACACTTATCGGATGCTAGAACGTTTAAGAACATGTTTCAGTTGATCAGGATGAAACAAGTGATGAAAGCACTAAATCAAATGAGATCTAATTCTTTCTTAACCTCAATGAACCTAGAAGACTTAAGATCCACGCTAACCTAACCCATCCTCAATAGCCCTAGGTAAAGTACTCAGAAATCATATTATAAACATTCACAATAAATTTCATAGCAAATGACATTAGTGACAGATTTAAAAAATAATATGATAAGTAAGAATAAAAGGAAACGAAAATTGCATTCAAAACAAAAACAAAAGGTTTTTGCACTCGTGATTACAAACAAAAGAAAAAGGTTTTTTGCAAGATGCTCCAACATAGTTTCCTAGCATTGTTTCATTGAATTTATGTATATTTTTGAAATCTAAGCCGTCTTTTTTTTTTGTGTTTTGTCATTCTCTTCTATGAATCCCACCAAAAAAAAGAAAAAAATGTTTAATTTGTATGACAATAAAAATTATTTTGTTCAACTACTTTCCATTTTTTTTGTTAAAAGGTTTTCAACTAAATAAAATATAAAAGCTAAAGAAAATCAAAGGAAAGTTTGAACTCAATCCTCAAGATCATAAGACAGCATTACCCACAAGAATAAGGAAAAAGAGAGCAATAATACTCTTAAACAAAAGCCAAGCAACCAACATGATGGTTTTGGTTGCCTTGAGGCCCATATATTCAATTTATATTATCTTACCTAATCTTATTGTTACATGCACATAATATACATGAAACAATTTAGAATACATAAAATTTAACAGTTAAACATTAGTACAAATATATAAGGGTCCGGGAAGACATCAACAATAAACCAGGCTGAGGCTTGGAGCTTCAAAGGCCCGTTACAATCAATTATGTGCTTACCATTTTTCATCTTTTCCTGATTAGTAAAATCATTTTCCATAATTTCATAAGAAGTAAGAAAAAAATGAAATAACTTATTAGGTTACGCATACTACTAACTTTGTACCTTTTAGGTTTTAGAAAATCGTGTTATTATAATTTTTAACATAAAAGAAGAAATTTATTGAACATTTCAAAAGTTATTTCAATGATAATCAAATTAGTTGTGCAAGTCAATATATTCTTATTTATGTCATACACTCTATAATATCTTGCAATTAAGAAAGTTTATTGGAGGGTGAATTTTGAAATCCTTACAAAATCATATGTTATTCGATCAATGATTTTAAAGTATATATTAAAATCATGTGTTATTTAAGTATTGATTTTGAAATCCATATTCAAATCATGTGTTATTCAAGCATTGTAATCTAGTTTATTTGATTTTTAAATTCATTTTATTTTATTTTTAAAATTTAAGAATTCAATATAAATTTAAAAATCTTTATAAATTTCTAAATTTATTAAAATCTACCCTCCAATAAACCCCTCAAACTTATAATTGACATTTGTGTTCAATATAACTAATGGTCTCCTCTTTAACAGTAACCAAACTTGAAAAGCTTAACAATAAAAAAAATTAGCTTCCACAACTAATTAACCATTATAGTTAAAAGAAGTAATTAATAGAAGCAGGATTTAGTTTCTTTTTCGACATAGTAATATTTTACATTGATTCTGAAGTGTGATCAAGTTTCTTAGAAGGAAAAAACAAGAACAAAACGATGAATTCGATAATGTGATACCATTTAAAAACGGAAAAATTATCAATTAAACATTACTTTTACTAAAAAATTGTTGATTAATCATTGAATTCCAGATTTGATTAATTAAATTATAATTTTTTTGGTTGACTTTAGAAAACATCAATTTTTACGTTGACTCGGTCAATTGAACATTTCGTTAATTTTAAGTTAAAAAATCTTTAAATTCGAAAATATCAAACTGACGAATTTGAGTTTATTTTTGAAAGAAAATAGAAAACCAAATTTAAGGATCTTTTAGAAATAAGGTAGGAACTGAAACTAATTTTCAAAATCAATTTTAACTTTCGAATTTAGAGAATTTTTAATTTAAAATTAACAAAATGTTCAATTACTTAAACCAATACAAAATTTGATGTTTTTTAAAAAAATTAATCAAAAACAATTAGATACGGAATTCAATATTTAATCAACGATTTGTGATAAAAATAATAAATATTGGACAATTTTCTCAAAATCTGAAACATAATTAATTTCTAATTTTTTGTTATAAATTACTGGCAGAAAAAAACAAAAATAAATAAATTTTGAAAGTATTTGTGAATTTGGAATATAGAAATTGGCGTTAGAAATTAAAAGAAAATATGAAGGCAATAAATGAGTTTGTTGGTAGGCAGAAGTCACTCTTTCTCATAAGCTTTTATTAGTAGAAAACGTCCTCACAACTCCAAAGGCGTTTCAGCTACTTTAATTTACTCATTTACCCTCCTCTTTTTTACTATGCACATCCTGTCGTTTCTCTACACCTCAGCGAACTACATGTCGGGTTGGATCGCAAAACGCGTGTGATTTGGATTATTGCCAACCGCTGATCTGCGATTCGGGAAGCCTTTCTAATAATCGAGGTTATTTTACTCGTATTATGAAAATACAAGTGTTAATTAATAATTTAAGCGGTATCACAGAATAGTACATAATTAATAATTTAAGAGAGCATTTCATTTTGAGAGAGAAATTGTGGCGGAGACGTCTGTTACAAGAGCACTTCATTTTATTTGATATAAGTATGCTCAGAGTTAGAAAGGTCAAAATCAAAATTTAATAAAATAAGTCATTCATAATAAAAATATAATATATTTTGGGGTTTTAAGTAAATGTCTTTTTTGTTTGAAAAAAAAAAAAAAAGTAAATGTCTTTTTTGTTAACAGGCACGTTACAAAGAAATGGTGGTTGCCGGTTATCAGCGTTTCCTCCGGGACACATCATCATATTAGTTGCTGTTATAATCTCTATAAAGTCATGTGCTTGTCGCTCTATTTTATGGAGTGTGTTGTTTATTTTGTTTTTGAAATTAATTTCAATGGCAGACAACATGCGTAAACAAGTGCAAGATTTTATCCTAGGCATTCAAGATAAAACGATCACTCTGCCAACAGAGTGATATGAAGATGCGATACAAAAGACACAATACAGTCTTATTGTCACACCAGTGAATCATCGGAAACAAAACTTACATGCAATGCTTAGATCATTGCAACGTCTTTGGGGAGTCGGTGAAACCACCACCGGTCGTATGGTGACTTTCATTGGCCGCTTTTTGGGTGCATTCATTGCAACCAACTTCACCGGTGACGGTGGTGTGCTAATTGAACATGTGCGTGTTCGGTTACAAAACATAGTGGATCCCTTGCGATTTCAGCATGCGTCTCATTTTTATTCTCAAATTCCAGCGTCAAGGTGATCCATTGTGGGTGTCTCGAAAATTAACCTATCTTCTTTTGGATTTGGTGACCACCACCGAAACCACCATTGAATCAATACACGAAGGATGGAGATATGAATAAAGTGAGAATCAAAAAACGATTAAAGTCATTCACACAAGCATATGAGTTTACTACAACCAAGAAAAAGTATATTTCAGTTTTTTATGAAAATTCAGATTACATTGAAAGTTTCGCGATGTAACAGATGGATCACACCTTTTGGCTTTCAAATACATAACAGGATGAAAATGTTTTCTAAGTAAAAATGCCTTCCAAAATTGACGAATAAAATGAAGATCAAGAAAATGGAATACAAATTTTCGTTATATTTACAAAATATCAATATTGTTATAATGTCATTGCGAATAATGTAATATCTCGTTTTTATTTATAAAAATTATGTTAAGATGGAATATTTTTCTTAACAATTTAATATAATACGCTCAGCATAATTAACGGAGTAAATTAAGAACTTCGTTGTCCATACTTATAATAAAAAGTCACTTAGTAAATCAAAATCAGACAATAAAACTATTGAAAAACGAGCAAGTTATATCTGAAAATTCATGAGGAAGATTACAAATGCAGGCATCTATTGCAAATGATATATGGTCCAATATTAAACCTTTTTTTTGTGTTCAACTTACTTTTTCACACTATTATATTCACTGACTCATGTTTATGTTTTCTTAGTCAAATAGTTTTATATTTTTGATTAATCATAGTTATAATTTGAAGTACAAAAAATATGTGTCAACCAAATGTGGTAGTGTCTAGCACGAAGTGGTGAACGAAAATTCAACCTTTCCCAAAAAAGGACGAGTGTCAACCAACTTTTTCCAACCAAGATTTTGGGTTGCTACACATACTTAAATAAATGTTGCATATATATATATATATATGTTTATTAGCCCTGTTACAGAGCGAATATCTGGTCAATAAAACGATATTTGTATCCGTATACATATCTGGGATATTAGTTATATTTTGCTTAGTATTTGTATCCGAAATTACGAATATTCGAACTTAGGATATCCATAAAAATAAATGGATATCTGCAGATAGATCCATATCCGTAAATTAATAGAAAAATAATATTTAAACCAGAAACTAAATTGCTTGGCTTAAATGTTACTTAATATATTTATCCAACGATGACATTAAAGTGATAGATTTTACCTGGAGAAAGTATAGATTCGAAAAAATTGAAGTTTAGGTTTTGAATAATTCTATCATTTTTTTGGCGTTAGATTATTTTCTTTTTCGTGAAAATGAAAGTTTCTGACGATGAAAACTTATAAGAGATATAGATAGGTTTATATCACACAAGTTTAATAGGTTTAATTATGAAGGGTTTTAATTGTAAATTTTTGGCTAATTTTTAATGGGCTTAACATCTGGATATTCGGATATCCGTTCCAATTTTTTTGCAGTATCTGTATTCGCTGGATATGTAAATTTCTGATTCATATCTGTATCCGTTAAAATTGGATATCTATTTTTCAAATAATTTTCAGATACAGATTCGAATATCTAGTGGGTAGTGATAATTATTCTAAGAGCTAATGTTTATGCACTGTCGTGCGTCATACTAGGACCCCAATTTATTTATTATTTTTGGAGCACTGTTTGACTATTGAAAATACTAATTTAATGTGTTTTTGTTTTGTTTTACATAAACTGTTGTGTTATGAGAAACTTTATGTTTTTGCGCAATGATTTCACAAAGTATATATCTTTCAGCTTTGTCGTTTACATTGATAAGCAGGGTTCTCTTTTATAAATTTTATATACTCTATATATGTGTATATATATATATATATACGATGTATATCTATAAAAAAATATAGACATTTGTAAAAAATAAGTCTTGTCATTGTTGGCCTCTAATTTCAGATCACATCCAACCTCCAAAAACTGGTTTTGATTTCAATCTAGATTTTACTTTGGTTCAAAAAAAAATCCTATCATCTTCTTTTTAAAAATATATATAGACATATGTATACATACACTACAAAAATGCAAAGCTCATTCTGACAGTGCTTTCCGTCAATAACAGTCGGAAAATGGCCATATCCGACTGTTATTAATCGAAAAGAAGTTGTAGGATTGAGATGGTCGGAAACTACTATTTCGTCAGTTACGATCGGTAATTTCCGACAAAAATAGACCCGCCAATTGGCGTCGGTACGTGATAACACGAGTTTTAACCTTATATTATACTGCAAGTGCACATCAAACGTAATAGTACTTAGGGGTCGAATTCCTCAGAGAACCAGATTACACTCTCAACTTCTATTAAATCGCAAGCTATATCAATCAAAATTAGAGAAGTGAATTCTAACAAATTGAACGTGAATGATTACAAATAACTAAAGCAATCGGATGTCGGGTATTCATTCAGGAGTTAGAATTCTTGTCGGGGAAACTATTCAGGAACTAATCTGATCTTATTCTCGGCTTTAACATAAATAAAGGTAAACCAACTCTTGTTGAATCTACCAATCTATCAATAACCTAAAGATCCTAACTCTCGTTGGTTTCAGATTACAAGTAGTTTTTATTGCTTAAGTTCAATTACCCACAACCCAACCTAGCATCAACTCTCGTTGGTAGTGAAGGAATTGCTCTTCTAGTCTAGTTCTAGTTCTTAACAATCTTCTGGAAGGTTAACAACCTAAAATCATCGACTAGGTGATCAAGCTAATCTATGCAGTAAACTCAAGCATTAGAAGGATAATCATCTATTATTCATCAATCCTATTTGTTCCCCAACAGTGAATTTTAAAACCCTAGAATCCCTAAATCCGATCTAAGATCTAAATGATGAACTGAAACTGAATTTGCATTAACAAAGAAAAAGAGGATTCAGAAATTATTCTCAAGTATGAAGAGATCTTCTTCCTATTTTACAAACTCTTAAAATTCTGTTTTCAACTCTCCAAAAAGCGGCCGTCAAAATAAAATAGGAAAACTTTTACCCTAGGCTAACTTAATGCAAAAAGTTATATCGACCATCAGAATTTTTGACATAAAATGTCTGAACATGATGAAGAGAGAAACATAACCAAACTTACAAGGAACATCTTTCATTGGGTAAAGAGAAGGAACATACCTAATGTATTACCAATTCCCTTGACGAGAGGATTAAGTCAGGTTCGGTGTGAAATCAGCATGAAATCACCTGAAAGCTGAGATGAACGTGCTCTGAAACTAAGTGTTGCTTTGTCTCTAGGTTTTCCAATAGTTTGATCGATTCCTGACAAATGCAAAACAAGTGATACTAAGTCCAGGATAGTGCTGAAAAAATCGAAAATCAAGTAGTCTAATGTCAGTCTCAAAAGCTCAAAAATACAAAAATAAAAGAAAGAAATAGTCTGAAAAATCTAGAATGCAAAATAAACAAAACAGAAAAATGCTTTTGTTAATAAGTGTTCTCCCCCAAACTTACTTTACACCATCCCGGTGTGAAAATAAATCAAAAGGAAGACATAAAAAAAACACACATAAGAAGCAAAAAGAAGCAAAAAGAAATAGTCTTAGATAAAATGAAAATAAACTGAAACAAAAATAGGAAATAACTAAGAAGCTACTCTGGGCTTTGGCTGTAGCAGTCGCCTGGTGCTCTGCAACGGCGAGAAACACGGTAATCCATTGGCAGATCATCTTCATCATCATCAGACCAATGTCCAGCAACATTTGGTCGGCTATTAGGTGCAGTAGGCATGGAGGCATGCTCATCACGATCGGCTGCAGGTGCACTCATACAAAGAGACGCTGGGATCCTCGTCAAAGCATTCTCGATGGTCTGCTGAATCGATCTCTTACTCCTCTCGTTCTCGACCTGCCACTATCTGAACTGCTGATCCGCGATGTCCGGCGAGTAATGATGCAATCCAAGTTCCTCCTCAGGAAACTCGGGAAGCAAAAACCCGAAAGGTTGAGTAGTTGAAACTGGAGGTACGAACTGAGTAGAAGTGGAAGCTCGAGCTCTCCTAGATCGGGCACGTGGTGCGGCTTCTTTCTCCTTGAGCTTATCGGGGATCTCAGGATGCGACAAATCAGCCTGGAACTCCACGTTTTCTCTGCAGCTAACTGAAGTGATGTGGGGAGCTGGGAGGATGACGTACATCATCTGGGGTTTGTTGTCGAAGAAAATCCACTGCTTCTTCTCCAAAAAGTACCAAAATCTGGCCAAAACAGCTGTATTAATCAAATTGATCCTCTGCACAACCTCTGTTTACCTGAGATCTAACCCATGGAACATGAAGATCAGTGTCAGGAGACTACCAATTGGCTCAACCACTCCCTTCCTCGAGTCACCTCTGTATCTGTGCTTGATCAGCTCATTGGTAAAAAGATAGCCCCAGTTGATGTTAGAAGGAGAACGTGCAGCGAGGTACTGTGCATAGCCCCAATTGCATACTCATCCAAACCATAGATCTGGCATAGCTCCTGAATGGTGATCGTATAAAGAGCTCCTCTATACAAGTAGGTGAGGTACTGTGCATAAACAGGATCGTGAGGATTAGCACACACATGTAGATCACATGTCACGAAGAACTGCATGACGACCTCCGAAACAGTGGGTAAGCATTGAAGCAGAACTTGGTCAGACCAAGATTATCCAGCAGCTGAACAACATCTTGTAGAATCCCCATCATATGCAGTATCTCACGGCAAAGGAACTTCGTCGGGATCAATGTGTTTGTCAGGAGTTGATTGTAGAAGCTTTCGTGAAAGCTCTTCCAACCATCTCCCTCCTTTCTATCTTTGTACGCTATCGTAGTTCTGACAAGGAAGGGGGCATCCCTGCTAGCCACATTATCGACGAAGTACGTTTTTTCCGGTCTCGGCCACGGAAAACGTTCACCAAGTTGTCTGTGTCTAGGCGCATCGTTGTACTGTTGTGAAGACTAACCGCGCTGCAGATTCAAAGCTACTTGGACCTTCTTTGTAGGTTTCCTAGGATTTGAGATTGATGTTCGAACCATCTAGGTCAAGGATTGATCGATCCCTGTGTTGATCAATCGATTTGTGTTCTTGCAAACATAGAACGATTGATCCTTACCTACTAAGTCGGGCAATGGATCGTGCGCAAGTTCTTATGAAATGACTCGCTCGATCCGTCTTTTTTCATGTTGTGCTCTAGATCGTGCGGTATTCCTCCTTGATCGATCAAGCTTCCTCATGTCGTGCTATGGATCGTGCGGTTTTCTTGCTCGATTAGTCGGGCTCTGCTCGTTCAGTCAGGCTATGTTTGTTCGGTCGGGCTTCTTGATCGAACGATCCTGAGTGCTTGGTCGTGCTTTGGATCGTGCACAAACCTACTATGTGTGTTGATCGATCGAGCATTGGGTAGATCAATCGATTGTTGCCTTCGAGAACTTCCTACTTCGAACAAAAACACCAAAAAAAACGAAATCAAACTAAAAAGAAAAAACAAAAAACAAAATACATAATAGAGGGTTGCCTCCCACTCAGCTCTTGTTTACAGTCATTAGCTTGAATCGGATGCCATTTAGATGGTGGAACTGTTTTAGTGAGGTTTGCTCACTCCACAGACACTAATCTCCTCAATGATGAACGTCTTCAACTGTTCATCTTTCTTATTTAATGTCCTTCTTGAGGCATCCAGAAATGCAACAGTTCCATCGCGGCCTATCTCCTTGACCGTGTAGACTCCACCAGTATCAACACCAGGGTTACATGCAAAAAACCTTGATAACAAGACCTTTAACATCATAATTGCAGAATTTGTCAAGACGATAAAGGATACAAGTGTCTTGATGTTCAGCCGAGTCCCTCTCATGTTCACGGAACAACTCATACTCCTCATCACTGTCACTATCTTCTTCATCATCTCGGATCATCCCACATAAACAACTCGATGAAGCTCGAATATGGTATGAAACATCCTTGTCCACGTTTTGTATCACGACTCTCTAATTAAGGAAGTCTATCTTGGCCCCAGCTGTGTTGAGGAATGGGCTTCCTAACAAGATCGGAACAACTCCTTTTCTTGCCATTTCAACAATCGTAAAGTCTGTAGGGATCTTACAATTCTCAACCAGAAGAGTGAAGTCAACAAGTCTTCCACTAGGCACCTTGGAAGATGCATCCCCAAACGAAACAGATGAGTGATGTTCCTGCATTAGCTCAATACCAAGTTTCTCCATAGTCTCCAAAGAGATAACATTGATACTACCTCCAGAATCACACAAGGCATCGCTGAAAACTAGGTGTCCAATCTGGCAAGGTACATTCTCAAGCTCCTTAGGGTATAGAACAGGAGGGTTGTACTTACTCTCAACTAAACTCCCTACTTCAGAAATTACCACATTGCAGGCTTCCTTGGGATTCTTCTTAACCTTCCCAGGTAAGGCTCCTTGTGGACGTCTAATGGCTTCAGCAGTGTGAGCAACTTGGGTGTCTAGCTTCTTGATGTGCATAGAAACTGACTTAAACTTCCCATTCGCCATTGTAGATGATGTCCATCTTAGCATTAAGCTCCCTAGTAGTCTTTTGTTGCTCAACATCAAGTTGCTGAATCAGGGCCTTAATTTCTTCGTTTGATGTTCCTGAAGGTGCTGCTGGAGGTTGTTGCTGCATTGGTGGTGGTACATAATACTTGTACGGTCTTTGCCAGTTACTTCCTCCTGCATTCAGAACAAACGTCTTCTGATTATTCCATCTCTGACCTGAATTCTGGATGAATGGCTTTCCTTGAAAGGGTGACCTTTGAGGTAGTGTGGGTGCTGGAAAAGTAACATCCTGAGGGTTCTCGAAGTTAGTGCTCTTGTAGGAAAGGTAATTCGGGTTATGTTCCCTGTTCTCCCAGTTAACATAGTCGACCTCCCTTTGGTCTTCAGAATCAGCTGAATCATCTTGACCCTGAGCCACTTCTCTGTTGTCCACAACTTGATTCACACTCCTCTGATTACCCTGATTTGCTCGGATCAGGATATCCAAGTTCTTAGCAATGTCATCAATTCTCTTAATCTCCACACTGTTTACCTTTCTAGTTCGATCATATTCTGGACAATGACTACCAGAACTTGCAGCTAGGTTATCAATCAGAGTGAACGCTTCATCCTTTGTGTTGGTCATAAAGTCTCCATTGCTGGCAGCATTTAGGGAATTCTTGTATTCCCACTCGATTCCACTGTATAGAGTGTTGAGAAACTGCTCATCTCACTACCCATGGTGTGCACAATCTCGCTGATACTCCTTGAAATGTTCCCATGCTTCATTCAGAGATTCCCCAGATTGTTGCTGAGACGATGAAATCTTGCTCCTGAGAGCTGCGGTCTTGGATTTCGTGTAGAACTGATCAAGAAACGCTGTTCGAACCTGATTCCAAGTGGTGAGTGTTCCTGGAGGTAGTGAATGTAACCACCTGGAAGAGCTTACACTTCACATAATCAGCAGGTACACCGTTAGAGCTAGTGGTCCCACATATGTCTTCGAAATTCTCTATGTGATCCATATAATTTTCCCCTGGAAGGCCATTGAAGACATACTGCTTAACCAACCCAGTAAGCTCAGGTTTGATCTCATAATCATTCCTCTCAATCGCAGGAGATCGAATAGCTGAGCGATTATGATAGTGGGTGTCTCGAGTATCCATGTTGTTTATTGCTCTACGTTGAGCAGGCTCTCGTGCTCTTCTAATCTCAGCCAACTCTCTCTGCAACTGCTGCACCATTGTGGCCATATCCTACGGATCCTGTGCTTGATTCCCTGGAGGATTCATATTCTTGACTCTTCGGTTTTCTCTTTCGACCCTCGCAAGCTCTTGATTATCCAAGTTGAATAGGTGTTCTGAACCTTGACTTCTGGTCATACACCTGGAAAATAACAAAAATGAACAAAAAAAAAAAACGTAAGTCAAGATATAGACTTGAAATGGTAAACAGAAAATCGAAAGGCAACTATTGGTTCCCCCGCAACGGTGCCAAAAACTTGATACTGCGAGTTTTAACTCTATATCCTACTGCAATTGCACAACAAACGTAATAGTACTTAGGGGTCGAATTCCTCAGAGTACCTGGTTACACTCTCAAATTAAATCGCAAGCTATATCAATCAAAATTAGAGAAGTGAATTCTAACAAATTGAACATGAATGAAATCAAATAACTAAAACAATAGGATGTCGGGTATTCATTCAGGAGTTAGAATTCTTGTCGGGGAAACTATTCAGGAACTAATATGATCTTATTATCGGCATGAACATAAATAAAGGTAAAGTAACTCTCGTTGAATCTACCCCTCTATTAATAACCTAAAGATCCTAACTCTCGTTGGTTTTAGATTACAAGTAGGATTTATTGCTTAAGTTCAATTACCCACAACCCAACCTAGCATCAACTCTCGTTGGTAGTGAAGGAATTGCTCTTCTAATCTAGTTCTAATTCTTAACAATCTTCTGGAAGGTTAACAACCTAAAATAATTGACTAGGTGATCAGGTTAATCTATGCATTAAACTCAAGCATTATAAGGCGAATTATCTATTCATTAATCCTATTTGTTTCCCAACAGTGAATTCTAAAACCCTAGAATCCCTAAATCCGATCTAAGATCTACTCAGACATAGAACAATGAATCAGGCAAATCATGATGAACAGAAACTGAAATTGCATTAAAAAAGAGAAAGAGGATTCAGAAATTCTTCTCAAGTATGAAGAGATTTTCTTCCTAGCTTACAAACTCTTAAACTACTGTTTTCGACTCTCCAAAAAGCGGCCGTCAAAATAAAATAGGAAAAGAGTATTTATAGGGCCCAAAACAAGAGCTGAAAAATCGAGAAACTAGGTTTCTGCGATAGGCATCGATCGATCGATCCTTGTTGATCGATCGATCTTTGGATGTTAAGTCGATCTCTCAGAAACCAAGTCGTTTTTCAGATCATGCGCATAATCCTTGTTAGAGCATTGATCGATCAATCCTTGCGTTGATCGATTGGTTTTTCCTTTGCTGGAGAATACTGGAAAATGTTTCAAACTTCTCCAAAGTCCACCTTCAAACATGATTCCAATTCTAAACGTTTTTCACCTAAAATCTTAATAAAACATAGACGAATTTCCCAAATATAACCGTAATAATGAAATCAAAACCGACAAAATATGAGGAACATCAGTACGCTGAGGTCAAAATCGGTCGGAAAGCTCCCATCGGAAGAAGCCGTCAGAGGTTCTCGGAAAGTCCCGATAAAAAGTGGAAGGAAAAGCCCGTCAATGACCGTAGGTATAAACCGACCACTTGACCACAGTAACTCACCGTCGATTACAGTCGGAAACATGGGTGGTCGGTAGTGGTCGGAAATTACCGACACTTACCGACCACACTGGAAGGTTACATTTTTTTCCCGCGCGTGGTTTGTTACGTAAATTAATATAAATTTATATTTCTAAAAAGTAATCATTATAAAAATTTATACAAATCCGAAATTGTTAGTTAGAAGAAATATGAAATATATACAAGATTGGTGTTATAAAATAAGACTAGTTCTCAGGAGGAATATCGGAAAGCGAATTCCCGAGGGCCGAGAAGCTCTGAAAAATGGCTTGAAATTATGCGAGTTCGACCATCTGTTCCTTCTGCATCCTCTCAAAGTCCTGGAATTTGGCATTGTTTGTCTGAATCTGACGCTCCATGACTTCCTACTTTGTCTTAGTTTAGTTAGCTTTTCCCGCTCTTGCTGTGACAAATGGCTTTGCGGGACACGGGTAGGGAAGCCGTCAGAGTTAACAAGGTTTCCAAGGCCGAAGGGACGACCCTTAGTACAAGGAGTAGACTGAAAAATTACCAAGTAAAAAAAAAATATCTTCTCGGGTCAATTGAGAAGAGCTTCCTTCACCTTCTTGAATACGCTGGATAAGGATGTCGTCCCGCTTTCGTCTGACTTTTGCGAGGACGTCGAGGACCTTCTTGTCCTCCACCACATTTGTCTTCTTGCTCGTGTGGGTATCCTCCATGAGTAAGAACAAATCTGGTTCTTTGCCAAGTTGTGAAGCCTTATCCAAATTTACTGTATTAGTAAATAAAAACTAAGGTAATGATATTAAAAAGTGAATTAACTATTGACTTACCAATATGCGGGATCGTTGCTCATAAGTCTGAGCACCGTTGTTGTGGGTAGTGATGTCAATTCCTCCGTGATCGCTCTTCCTATTGGTAGTGTTCCTAGTCGCCACATTTTGGGTTTCTTCGCGTTCCCAATTGACGATGAACACTCTGAACCGTTCGGGATTGCAATGTATCGGAACCTCGCCTTTGCCGCCTTTCCAGAACTTCTTCCACTCGTGGATGTTGTTCTTGTACGAGATTATTAAAAATCTTAAATGCACGAAAAGTTAAAAACACATTACTGTGAATTTTTTGAACCAACTCTCCTTGTATCTAGGATACGCAAAGGGAAGCTGATGGTGGATCATCCGTAAAATCGACTTCCAAATACCCTTGTCATACTGAAATCTATAAAAATTATAAAATATTTGATTAATATAAAAAAATTGAAATTAAATATAAATGTTAATTACAAACTTACCAAGGACCTCCCTCAGTTGGATCGAGTTTTGGAAGGTGAACACGACCTTCCGCAATAAGAAGTTACTCTATGGTTAGAATCGCCACTGTGCCCTGAGGTTGCGATTCAGGAACAGATCGTGGGCTTGGTGTTGGACTCTGAGTCGGATCGGAATCAAAGTCATGGGCATTCTGTCTGTAGGTAACCCTGTAGAAGACAATAGAAATAACAAAACAGCAGAAAATAGTAATGCATAGCGAAATTTTATTAAAAAGCAATATTTCATTTTCTGCTGAATATCGGGAAAATTGTAAAAGTGGAGTAAATTTGCAGAAAATTTTAAATTTAATAAAATAGTTACAATAATAAGCCAAGAAAAAAATTAGGATTGATTTTTTAAAGAAATTACGATTGATTTTTTAAAAAGTTACGATTGCTTTTACAAAAAATTACGATTGATTATTAAAAAAATTGATTAAAAAAAATAATTACGATTGATTTTTTTTAAAACAATTACGATTTCTTTTGAAAGAAAACTACGATTGATTTTTTTTTAAAAAAATTTAAAAGTTGCACCGCCAATTTGCAACGTAAATCCGAAAAAACAAAATCAGTTGGCTGAGTGAAAACACGATGAAAGTGATGCAAAAAAAAAAATCAAAAATTCCTATGTCCTAAAACTCAACAAGAACATCACTCAATACCAAAATTTAGCCACACTTCTTAAAATCATCACAATATATCAAGTCTATATAGGAATTAACGACCTATCTACGTAAGATTGGGAATGAAAACCAAAATGCACTCATCATGTGATTGAAATTCCCGGATTCATACCCTGACATATATGAAACTGAAATTAGGAAGGAGAGAAGGAATAAATTACATTGGAAAAGAGTGGGGTGGGGATGAGGGAGATTTGCCAGCAAACGGCAAGCCACGTCGTCCAATCGCCGGTCCGTGCAGGGGAAGCAGAGAGGAAATCGCGGAGAAGAAGAAGTGGAGAAGACGTCGCGATGATGTTCTTAAAACCAAACCGGTCGGTTCCGGTCAGAATATTAAAAATTATGCCATGTGTCCCAAGCGTGTCCTTAACGCTTCACATATCCCCAAAACATTCCCGCTCTAGCTTCCTTCCAAATACGGTCAGTAGCGGTCGGTTATATACGACCACTACCGACCACATGATTTTTTTTTTCAAGAAATTTTTTTTCATGGTCAGATTACATATAAATGATATAATTTAAAGACGAACAATATGGTATTATAGTGCGCAACATTTTACGTGTACAGAACATCTTGCAATCATGCTTGCCCAAAATCATACAATTATTCAGAATTAGATCCACTATCATCTGATCCAGAATTATAATTCAGGTCATAATTACGACCAAACTCTCCAATCTCTTCGTCATAATTATCTTGGACAGTAGCATCTGCATGCTGGGTCATATCCACACATAGGTCAATACCGAGTGGAATCTCTAGCGGTCCAATTGTCCCTAACGTAGTTTGCTGCATTGGTTCATTTTCGGAAACTCCGTTGAGTCTTCCTCTATAGGGTAATGGATGCGACGGTTATCCACCCGTTTCTTCTGTTTGAGTTCTGTGGATATGGAAGATAGCAAACTTGGTCTGCTTGTGATGCGAGAACAAAAGGCTCAAACTTCTGGAGCTTTCGTCTTGAGTTAATAGACGTGACACCAAACTAATCGACACAAACACCACTACCGACTGTATGATCAAACCAGTCGCAGTAGAAAACAATACACTTCAAGTCTAGAAGTCCAGGATAACGAACTTCCAATATCTCATGTAATACACCGTAGTATATTGTGTCCCCTGACGTCGACGAAACAACGTAATCAGAAGTGGGTCTTCCCATGCCTTCTCTAAGAATTTTGAACGCGTAACCGCGAGTGCAGTACATTGTATACGAATTAGCGACTGCAAGAGGACTCATCATGAACTCTTGTAACCATGTTGGAAATGATTGCCCATTTGTCGGAACGTTCAAAAACTATAATTAATATAATTTCGTAAGTCGGAATAATAAGATTAATGACAATCTTGTCTATGTACATAATAATTTAAAAGTACTTACCAAAAATTGTAACCATTCTCTGAACTCGTCATCTTTTCTGACATATAGTTCTTCCTCGGAGTCGTGAGGATAAGCAACTCTTATTTGTGACATGTATACACTATCAAGAACATAAATCCCATATAAGATATCATTTCGTGCACATTGCAAATATGATGAACCATATCTCAGTTGGACATAAAATAACTCACTGTTCTAGGTCGTCAATCTCGTTACAGTTATTTGCAATATACAGGTGCAAGAGTTTCATCTCTGCAGTACTTAGTTTTCTTTATTTGGTTTTCCCACTTAATTAACCGATTTGCGAAAATATATCAAGAGCGAACGCTGGATATGTTGGGCGTTCACCACCATCATCATGGTGAAGTGGTCTTCGACTCTTTGTTTGCGCTGTTAGATGAAAGTACATTGAGTAGAAGTTTGAGATTTCTTCGTTGATGCTTTGTGCAACAATTGAACCCTCCACTCTGCTAAGGTTTTTAACTTTTTTCTTTAGTTTAAACATATAGCGTTCAAATAGATACATTCATCGATACTGAATTGGCCCTCCCAGCTCTACATCAAAACATAGAGAGTCATCAAAATTTATACAAGCTATCAAAAGTCATAAAGATTTTGAGCAACATAATTACCTGCTTCTCTATGGAGATGGACCGGAAGATGTTCCATAACATCAAAGAATGATGGAGGAAATATCTTTTCCAGATTACACAAAATAACGGGAATTTTATCATTCAAATTCTTTATTCGATCTACAGTTAGGGTGTGCGCACAAAGGTCACAAAAAAAGCCCATATACCTGAATTTGTAACAAATTTAAATTTACATGTAATGTTTTTAATAACAATTTTCATGTTCTTATAAGGTTTTACATGTGTACCTGTGATCGATGCGTGTATATTTCTTGGTAATAGATAGCTGAATGTGAAAGGAAAAAGTCGTTGCATGACCACATGACAATCATGACTCTTCATCCCGGAAAATTTTACTTCAGAGTTATCAACACAATTGCGCCGATTTGATGTGTATCCATCAGGGAATTTCACATTGTGTTTTATCCAATCGAAGAATATTTCCTATATCGCAACAACTTATGTTGAATTAGTGAAAATTAACATATAATTTTTATTATTATACCGTAAAAATGTGTCATACCTTTTTAGCAGCATCCAATCTGAATATAGGGAATGGTCCAACTTTATTGTTCCCTCGTATATGAAGTGATCTTCTATCACAAATTTCACGTAAGTCTAGTCTAGATGTCAGATTGTCTTTTGTTTTCCCCGACATGTTCATGATAGTATTTATTATATTCTCAAAGACATTTTTTTCAATGTGCATGACGTCTAAACAATGCCGCGGAAGGTGATTTCTCCAGTACGGCAAATCCCAAAAAATACTCTTCTTGTGCCAGTTGTGATACTCCCCTATGCCATCTACCGGACAATGACCATTTCCACTACAATTTGCAGTTTGCTCAACACCAAAATATCTTAGTTGGTTTAATATCGCTTGATCATCTGGTTCAGGCGGTGGACCATACATGACTTTCCGGTTTTTCGTATATAATGTTGTGCTTTTCCGATATGGATGTTCTTTATGAAGAAATCTCCGACGACAGTAGAACCAAGATTTCTTCCTTCCATGTTTCAACTGGAATGCTTCGTGCTATCTTGAGAGCACGGACATGAAAGCCTTCCATGTGTTGTCCACCCAGATAACATTCCATAAGTAGGGTAATCACTAATAGTCCATATAAGAACTGCTTTCATCTTAAAATTTATCCCACATGACACATCATATGCATCTACGCCACACTCCCACAACTGATTAAGCTCATAAACGAGTGGCTGTAAAAATATATCAAGTGATCTTCGTGGATGCTCTGGTCCAGGAACAAAGACTGTTAAGAATAAGAACTCTGACTTCATATATAGCGATGGTGGTAAATTATATGGTGTAACAATGACTGACCAAACTGAATATTTCCTCTCGTGTTTCCCAAACGGAATAAACCCATATGTACTTGACCTGAGATATACATTCCTATTTTCCCCAGCAAATTCTGGATAATTAGATTGAATATGTTTCCACGCCTTATCATCTGATGGGTGTGCGATCTCCCCATGTGAATTATGTTCCCCATGCCATCTCATTGCAGCTGCTGTACGTTCTGACTGATATAACCTCTTCAACATATCTGCTAGAGGTAAATACCACATTCGCTTGAATAGGTTCCGTCCTGTACCACTACTTTCTACGAACCAAGGTTTACGACATAAACGACATTGCAGTGCATCTGAATCCGCTCTCCAATATATCATACAATTATCGATACATATATCTATCATTTCATATGGCAATCCAAGGCCTGCAACCAATTTATGCACCTCGGTGTAAGAGCCTGAAGCAATATTATCTTTTGGGAGACTCTTCCTAAATCAATTAGTTATCGCATCAACGCAAGTCTCAGCTAAATTGTAATTTGTCTTGATATTCATCAAGTCAGTTGCAGTTGATAACGGAGATACGTTGTCTTCACAACCACTATACAATGGCTTCTTCGCTGCCTCTAACATATCATAAAATCATTGGGCATCGAGATTAGGTTCTTCTCCTCTATTTCTTCCCTCCTCGAATGTTGGAATATTCTCTCTAAATGAATCGTTCACCATCTGAAATGTGCCAACATTGTTCTCCACCTCTACAGTACCTCTAACACCCAAACGACCTTCGCTATGTTCACTACTACTACCCACATTACCCATTGGTTCAACTATTTCATGAACATTTGATTCCACACCTAAACCAACATATTGTGTTCACTAGTACTAGCAAAGTTAACCATAGATGCGTCCTCTCCATGAGAGTACCATACTTTATACCCATGAATAAAACCTCTACTATATAGATGAACCCATACTTGTTTCACAACAATAAATCTCATATTACGGCATTTTGGACAAGGGCAGTACATCTTGCTTGTTTCTAGCGTCATGCTTTGATTTCCGGCGAAATCCATAAACTATTTTAGTCCTTCCACGTACTCGTCGGTAAGTAATCCTATTTCTGGATCAATTCTTTCTTGATCCATCCATGAACGAAAACGTATATTTGCCATTATGTTTTCTTTTTAGTGTTTGTAGTGAAGATGGTGAAAATGAAAGAAGCTTGCCGTGTATTTATATTACACATTTCCGACAGTTATTGACGGACACACCTAACATTTCCGACGGTTTATGACCGGCTCACCTATTTGCTTTTCCTCGACAAAGACATATGCATAACGTTTTTTTTATTATACAGGTTTACGGTCAGAATGGTCGGAAACAGCCTAGTGGTCAGAAATTTCCTACTATATCTGAGTGTCTTTTTTAATTTTTTCTGCCGGTCAATTATGGTTGTTGAGTTATCGGAAATTTCCAACACTACTTTTCTGGTCAGAAACGTGGTCTTACGGCCATATTTCTTGTAGTGAGAATGTGCTTACAAAGCATAGCTTATTCCAATACGACACATATGACATAACACGTCAGGTAAATCTAGACATACATCATTTACAACCTATGTCTTATATTATAGTTATATATATAATATATGCGTACCAACATGATGTATTTAGTGTTATATATCACAGAACTGTGTGATTGTATGTGAATAACTTAATACGAATGTCTGGATCAGTCACAGTGTACGTGTATGTATGTATGTGATGTAAATGTTTAATGTATGAGCTGTTTCTTGGACCATGGTCCACAATGGATCATTGCTCCCCAACTACATTAGTCATTCGACTGTCCAATTTTTTAATTAAGATGATTAATCCAAAACTACCGTTTAATATTACTTTGACCTTTTTGAATTCATTTTTTTGGACAATATTAGAACTTACGTAGTTTCCATCTCATCATTTCCTTCGGTTGTGGGTCCAATCACATAAACTTAACACATATCTTGAATTTGGTACAATAACATATATTCCTTCTGTTTTTAATATAAATTATTTTAAAAAAATTCTTTGTTTAAAATATAAATTATTCTTTTAAATAAAAATAAAAATAAAAAGTTAAGACAAATTTAATTCTATTTTTTTTCTTTTCCTTATATCACTTTTTTATATTTTCCTTAATTAATACTAATATAAAATAATAATTTTAGAAAATAGAAAAAACAAATTTTTAAAAAAATTAATATGTATCTTTTAAAAAACAATTTAATTAAGAAACGGAGGGAGTATTTACATTTGGTTGGCGTTAAAACATACACATAATTAATTATATAAGTATGCGTACCTTTTCTTTTGGCTAAGGTTGATTATCTGCCAACCTGATAATTGAATAAGAATTTGGATTGATCAGTATTTATTTGGTTGAAGAATTAAGATTTATCAATTTAAGAGTACGTAAAAGTGTACAGTTAGAAAGAGTTGTACCATTAATAGTGATGTGTGATTATAATTGTGATCAACAATTTAGAAAGTTGTAGATTTACTTAGTTATAGTTATGTCGATTGTGGTGTCAATATCATGGATTTATAACTTAAATTAAGACTCTTAAACTAGTGTCTACCATTTAAGTATTTAT
>JAKUCM010003016.1:0-31399 GCA_023374145.1 Lepidium sativum
AAAACTCATTCAAATTTTGGAAAACAATACATTAAGATGAACAACTTCCAAATCAATAACTTAAATGAAACAAGTGTCTTTAAAATATAACGAAAAACACTCAAAGATTTCAACTAAATACATACACATCAATGACCATAACTCAGAAGTTTCCTAAAAAATAAAAGACAAATATTTTACATATCAAATCTAACAAAACGACAACACTCGAATACTCAATAGAAAGAAAATAGAAAAAACCACTAAACAAAGAAACAATTAAATCATATACCCATAAACACAAAAGAGAATAACCCAAAAATTCTCACCTTCAAATTCGAAACAACAACACTCAAATCCCATTTGGAAAACAAATCACTAATCACATAAACATTTAACCCAATCCTAGAAAGAAAGAAAAAACAAAAATGACCAAAGCAATTATCACCTTCCAAATTAATCACACCCAAGAAATTTTCACCACTCCACCACTCTGATCCATATCATTTCCGCCATGCAAGTCGAATTTCGACCACTGTGAACACTTTTTCCTAACTTGAGGATTATCCATCGGAACTTTCACGACATCATCTACCACCACTGTTCCACATGGTGAGCTTTGCATCGGACTTTGAATCTCTATATTCCACCGCTGTATCACACTATCTTCTTTATCGGACTCAATCGTACCCCTCTTACACCTACTCCGCGTTTGCACCATAGTTATTGATGTTGCAGAGAAATATGCGTTTAGATGATGAAGAAAAGAAAAGACAAACCTAAAGGAAACAATAACTGCACAAGTGTAGGAGGAAGCGTAAACACACAACAGAAAACGAGGAAGGGCATTGACATCGTTCCATGTATCCAGAAACAACTACTTTACCAGCCAAATCCCTTTTGATGCTCTTTTCCGAATATTTATTAATTTTAGTTAATTATTTCTAATTTTTATATATTTATATATAATGAAGAGAAAAACTTGAAAACTCTGTTACATATACTTTAATTATAAATTATTTATTAGCATCTCCAACGAATATTACAAACTTTTATATATGAAGTATTTATTCCTCAACAAATATTTCAAAATCTAAAATTTTAAAATATTGAATATGGAGTATCACTATTCAATATATTCAATATGTCAAAATTTGAAATTTTTAACTCGAACCACATCGGCAATTGGATTCCAGGTAGCCAGTCTAACCGTCCAAACATGGCTTCTAGATGCGTTTATTCCTCCCAATTTGATCGTTTCTAACAAAATTCTTAAGAGAAATCAAAATTTTTAGAAATTTGTACTTCATTTGTTGTAATTGATCTGACAATATCTTGAAATCGAACTGATAAACCAAAAAAAAGAGAGAAAGGGAATATAGAGTCGTAAAAATAAGAAACATGTCAGACTCTGTTTAATTCTTCAACATTGCTAATACAACAGCTCAAGTGAACAAACAGAGGCTTGCCTGTATACAGTTCCTGACAGAATAGTCCAGAAATCTTGTGGATATGAGAGTTTTGTTTCTACACTTGAGTCAAAAACTGTTACATGGGTAATATGAAAGCTCTTACTCTCATCTCTTGAAGCAACAGTCAATTATTTTTAATCAGTTCATGCTCCAGCGTGAAGCAACTCCACTGGTATAGCAGCTGGGTCCAAGTCCCAACAGTTTCCGGGCAAACCACTAGTTTCTTCTTTTAGAAACAAAGATGGCACTTGATGCGAAAACCGCAGCATCTCTTTCCTTGGTATCCATTTTGTACTTTCTTCCTTCTCTTTCCTGCAATACACAGTTTTGTAACCTTCTACTTTCACAAGTGGGACGATGCAAACCCCAAACTGTTCTGTATATTCATCAAGGATCTCAACCATCTCGTACTGGTGCCTCTCTTCATCTGGGGTTGAGTTGTTCCAGTTTGGTGACCAGTTCTTGTACACAGCCCATATATCTCCGGTTTGGGGGAATATCCTAACACAACCACCTCTTCCTGTCTTCTTGCCTTTCAAGAGATGGGAAAATATGTTTACGTGGTCAACTATGTCAGTGCTTCGTATTCTGAAATGTCCACACGACTTTGTAAACCCGTACTGCACCCATTTCATTGTACCAAACTCCATGTCAGTTTTGGAGCTCAAGTAGGCTATGTCAATCTTAAAAGGCTGAACAGAGAGTACTTCCCGAACCACGCAATATAAGCGTGGCATACCATCATCTTCATCATATATTGCCCATATTTGCCTAGACTCGAAGGACTCCTCTGATCTGTTTTTATCAAAGTCATGAAAGTCGGAGTCTGGAACTGTTATTGGTCCGTTTATCTTTCGGACAGGTTGATGAACAGATGAGACAGAACTTCCTATTCTAGATACATCATCTCCTACCTTGGAGGATGCATTTATTTCATCAACAGGAGTGGCATCCTCTGTAGCCGCCGCTGCAGCCAATCTCATAATCTCTAGTCTTTGCTGAATATGTGTTTTAGCTTTGTTAATTAATAGCTTCCGCGTATCCAATCCTGTTGCAGCAGACCACCGTTTCATTGAACCATAACTTTGCGCAGGATGCTTAAACTCACGTTCCATGTTTGCATCCAAATTTGTTACTTTTAACTCTGATTTAGATTTTGTAATGTTCTCTACAAACCCATTACCAGATGAGCCCAAACTAACATTCCTCTTCTTCTCAGGTCTGCTCGCCTTAATCACCGAAGGATCAGCAGACCAATTGGGTGGACTCGCATTTACCAGATCAGAGGCTGCGCCTTTCATCGAGCTTGTCCTGTCAGAGCCTTCTTTAACTTTTTTTCTTCCCCTACAGACTACTCCATTGGTGAGCTTATAAGGATATCCATTGGATAACGAAGACACGCGGTTTGACTCTAGATTCCCAGAAGAGGTTCCAACATATGTGCTCCAATCATATGACCCATTTGTAACATATTCATATCCATGTGCAGGATACTGACCAAAGAAATAAGTGGAATTGGTAGGCATGCGTGAGATGGCATCATAGCCATGAGTTCCATAACCATTATTTGTTGTATGAGATGGAGACGCATATTGAATTGATGCACTAACAGGAGCTGGTCCAGTCTCCACAGCAATAAATGCTCCTCGGCAATTCTTACAGGACAGCCTCTTATTCACATACTTCCGCAGATACTCATATTGAACTTTGCAAGAAGTGCATACAGTCCAAAAAGTATCAAGTGCAGCTGAGGGACCACTATCAAATCCTGCAGTTGGTGGGACATACTCCGTGCTGCTCTTCTGAACTACCGTGGAGTCAATAAGTTTCTTTCTTTTGTAATAAAAAGTACTTTTCTTAAACTCACTTGACAGAAAATTCCACGCTTCTGATATGATCTGAAAAGCCCCATTAGCACCAAGGCAATGGTTTTTGTCAGGATGGAGCAATACAGCCATCTTCTTGTACTGTTTTTTGACCTCTCGTTTTCCAGCTGACGGGTTTAATCCAAGAACTGCATAGTAATCAATTTCACCACTGCTTTTACTCTGAGAAGCTAAATAAACTTCATATGTAGTAACCATTTGAGACAAACCCTCCAAGTCAGGAAAAAGCGATTTCGCCCTCAAAGCATAACTCCTAGCCCCTGTGAAATCTTTTTCAGAAAATCTCCTCTCAGCGATCTGCTTCGCTCTGAGAGCCTCTTCTCGATATGCTTCCATGTATACTTAGGTCAATATCACCAAAAGTTCTGCAAAAGGAAACTAAACCGTTTTGCAAAACTAAATCGCACAAAGTCTTCCATATACAAGCATCATCTGCAAGATTTTTACCAGAGAAAAATTATTATCCTCAGTTACACTAAAGCATAACCCAATACTACAACAAGAACGCCAAAAATAGAACCCATCCCACTCACTAAGAAAACAAATACTTAGCTCAAACTGTACACGAATCAACTTGGAATTCAACATCAATCGTTAGCTTAAAGCCAGAGAGAGTCTTATAACTAAAAATTAAAATCCACTTCTCGAAGCTCCGTATCTAGAAACATTTATTACTTAGAATCTGTACCACTGCAAAAATCTCTGGCTTACAAAATCCTTGAGTAGATTTGAGCATCTTGAAGTCAAAAGACAGCATAACATTTCTGTCCGTTTTCGACAAAATTTTCAATTGAAACAGTTACAGCCTCAAATGATAGCTAACATAAGAATCATTAAAAATAAAAATAAACTGCTCGTAAGATTTACAATAAAAGACCTTTACATGGATTCGCGAAGTTTTCAACCTAATTATCCACAATTTTTTTAAGAAAAAAACCGATTTCATGAAATAAAAGGTAGTGTTCTTACTGGGATTTTACGCAGAAATGGAAACAATGCAGCAAGTGCTTCTCAAGAGCGAGAACAGATCAGGCCAAGGAAGCTTAACACGTGCAAATCCCAAGAGATTTGTAGATCCAGCAAGTAAACTACAGTAAAATTAGGGTTTCCGATGAAAGTGCAGGTAGCTCAATACTCTACGTATCACACATCCCGAGTGAATCGCCGGCGAAAAACTCGAGATTTGCCGTCGATTGGAAATCGAAAATTTAGGGAATTAACGATAAATAAAAATACGAATATCTTTTTTTTTTTAGTTTTCTGTGTTTGGTTTAAGTAATTTTCCTCAGTGAAAGTAAACGATGCTAATTTGCTAATAGTATTTCATGCTATCGTGCACCGTAATGAGCAGTTCGCTTTTATAAAATAGTATTAATATTTTTAAAAAATTAAACATATATATTACCTTTCTTTTTATAATTGTTATAATACACACTAGTTATGGATAATAATTAGGGTTTAGAGGAATAAGAACCATTTCGGAGGCAAAACCTATAAGATGAAAAATAGTCTCCCGCCATTTCCCAAAAACTATTTGCGCCAATGAGCCAACTAGGCCAAAAGAGTTTTTTTTTTCTGCAACCAAATTTAGTTTTCATTGATAATTAATCCATTTCTAGGATGAAAAGTGTACAAGGCAATAGGATCTGCTATAATTGATACACAAAAGATATAATGAAGAGAGAAAACGTGAAAAAGATTTTTAAGGTGTCTGTTGTGAATTCCACGTCCAAGACTTGTAAGTTGATCATATTCATTATTCTCTAGAGAAGCGCCTTAAACCTTAAATGTAGGCTGATACACTTATTCTACTTCCTCTAACACCATACAAATTTCTAAAACCACATTGGAGAAACAAAACCAGCATAATCCTGAGAAGAATTCAGAATCTTTTTAAGATCCGTCTAAAAAATATTGATAGGCTGAAACTACCGGAAGAGAAGTCATCAGTCTAAATACCTCTTCCCAACATAAATAGTCTTCATCCCATAATTGGTTCCCTGATTCGGTTCTCATCCTTGTGTTATAATCCAACCTTCCGCTTGGCCAAGGGTTTTCCTTGCATTCCACTTTTTGACTGAAAATATATGATCATTCTTTTGCCTTCCATAGAAACTACAAAATTCATGGGAAACTATGTGTTTCTACCTCTTCTAAAATTCTCCAAAATAGACAATCTAAATTGGTCAATATCCTTAAACTTGGAAAAACATATATCGCTAATGGTACTCCAAATAAAACCCATGTCTGAATTGCTAGAGGACATTCACATAAGACATGGTTAACATCCTTAATCACATGTATATATTTACTACACCATGTATCAAAATTGATGTTTATGCGATTTAGGTTTGCTTTGACTGCAATACACCTCAATCGAGCATGCCAAAATAATTTTAGGACATTTCAGATTCCATACTTTTGAATATAGTGCTTGGGTATTCGGTCTCCGACTTCCAATGTCAAAGAGTGAAGCTTTTGTTTCTAGCAAATATTCTCATTTGACCGTATATTGCTAGGATTAAATTCACATCTTTCAATGTCATTAGATGTCTGATCAGAGATAATCTACTGGTATGCTGCTAAATCCAGGTTTAAATTAGGAACCCTTGTTATGGTTGGCCTCAATACTTGGCAATGGATCCTGCTATACCGAGATTGATTGTCTTTTTCTACCATCATAATTAGCCCTTTACTAATAACTCACCTCCTGAAATAATGGTTCTCCACCCAGATAATGGTTAATAGCATTTTACTGGGTCAAGCAGATTCTTAATCTTATTGTATCTTCCTTTTAAAACTCTTGCTAAAAGAGATATTGGATGATTAAAAAGACGTCATAAGTATTTTGCTAAGAGGAAAGTATTGGATTCCTTGATAACTTTAAACCCTAAATCCCCTTCATTATTTCTCTTGCATAGCTTACTCCACTTGATGTTGGAAGGAAAATTATTTTAGAAGTGATGGAGAAAGTATTCAAGAGAAAATGTTTGGAGAATTTTGAAGAGGATAGATGATTTTAGAAGAAGAAACTTTTTATTATTTAAAAGGATTTCTTATTTCTTGGATGATTTCAAATGGTAAGGGAGAGGAGGTATTTATAGCCTCCAAAGTACAAAATATATAGAATATTTTAATCCTAAATCTAGAGAGTTCTACTAATATTTTATTATAATAATCTAGATAAATGTGTAGATATTTCTCTCTCAAATTCTCTAGAACATTCAAAAGAGGTTGAACTTTAGATACTTCTAGATAATGGATCAAGAAATGGATTTAGCCCAATATAAGTTAATTGGATTTTACCCAACATTAATTTGATCCAAAATCAAGTTTATATTCTCAACACCCCCTCTTAAACTTGATTTTGCTACTCCAAGCATACTCCGCATCTTGATAAAGTCTTCCCGCTTAAGAGGTTTGGTGAAGATGTCTGCCACTTGATCATTTGTCTTCACATACTCCAATTGCACATCCTTCTTGGAAACACACTCTCGAATGTAGTGATAACGAGTGTCAATATGCTTACTCCGATCATGAAACACTGGGTTCTTCGCCAAAGCTATAGCCGACTTGTTATCCACAAAAATCTTTGTTGGCTCCTCTTATTGAAAGTTTAGCTCCTTTAGTAAGTTCCGCAACCATATAGCATGGCAAACACATGAAGTAGCCGCTACATACTCCGCTTCACAAGTAGAAAGGGTGACAATCGGTTGCTTCTTTGACACCCATGTAAAAGCCTTATCTCCAATGTAGAACACAAAACCACTTGTACTTTTTTGATCGTCTATGTCTCCACTCCAATCGCTATCACTATATCCAACAAGCTTGTAATTATTAGAAACGGAGTAATAAAGACCAAAATCTGTGGTACCCTTGATATAACGAAGAATCCTCTTTGCAGCTTTAAAATGAGTAGTAGTTGGATGCTCCATGTATCGACTCACAACTCCGACTGCATATAAGATGTCAGGTCTTGTGCACGTCAAGTAGCGTAAACTCCCAACTAAGCTCTTAAAGATTGTTGGATCGATACTCTCTCCTTCTTCGTGCTTTGATAACTTGGTTCCACATTCCATTGGCGTACAAACTGGATTTGAGTCATCCATCTTAAATTTCTTAAGAACCTCTTTTGCATAGGCTTCTTGAGTGATGATTATTCCATCATCGTCTTGCTTTACTTCAATTCCAAGATAGTAAGACATTAGTCCAATGTCTGTCATCTCAAACTCCTTTATCATCTCCATCTTGAATTTCTCGAACATACTTGGATTGTTTCCTGTGAATATCAAGTCATCTACATATAAGCATGCAATCAATATATCATTATTTTGAGTTTTAATATAAAGTGCATGCTCATATGGACACTTGATGAAGTCCTTCTCTTTGAAGTACTTATCAATCCGAGTATTCCAGGCTCTTGGGGCTTGTTTTTAATCCATATAGCGCCTTCTTCAACCTTAAGACTTTATCTTCTTCTCCCTTGATAATGAAACCTTGTGGTTGCTCAATATAGACTTCTTCATTCAGATCACCATTTAAGAAGGCTGACTTGACATCCATTTGATGTATTCTCCATTTGTTTTGAGCCGCCAATGAAATGATTAGTCTAACAGTTTCTAAGCGAGCAACTGGAGCGAATACCTCATCATAGTCAATTCCTGCTCTTTGACTATAGCCTTTTGCCACCAATCTTGCTTTGTATCTTTCAATTTCTCCTTTAGCATTCTTCTTTGCTTTGTACACCCACTTCACACCGATTGCTTTGTGCCCATTTGGAAGTGAAGCTAACTCCCATGTGTCATTCTTCTGTATCGACTTGATTTCCTCCTCCATTGCATTCCTCCATGTCTTCTTTTCTTGAGCTTCTTTGAAATTTATAGGCTCGCAATCCTCAAATAGACAAAATAAGGTAAGATTGTCTTGATTTTCGGTTACCTCGTAAAGTTCTTGTAGACTTCTGAAACGTGCAATCCCTTGGCTTGGACTTTCATCTTCATGAGAGCTTGTAGTTGTTAAAATTGGTGGTGTAACGTGATCTTCTCTTGGTTGCTCCAAAGTCTCTTCTTCAAAAGAAGGAAAAAAATTGTACTCTTCATCATTTGAACTCCATTCCCATTCTCCTTCTTCATCAAAAATGACATTTCGACTTATGATTGTCTTCTTTGTATCCGGATTGTAGAGCTTGTAACCTTTGGAGTTGGCATCATATCCAATGAATATGTACTTCTCACTTTTGTCGTCTAGTTTGCTTCGCCTTTCATCTGGTACATGAGCGTGAGCAAGGCTTCCAAAGACTCTTAGATGTGAAACGCCGGGCTTTCTTCCACTCCAAATTTCTTGTGGTGTCTTTTCTGAAATGCTTCTTGTCGGAGATCGGTTTGATATGTAGACTGCACATGCTACTGCTTCTGCCCAAAACTCCTTTGGTAGTTTCTTACTTTTGAGCATGCTTCTTGCCATATCAAGAATTGTTCTATTTTTTCTTTCCGCTACTCCATTTTGTTGAGGGGATCTTGGAACCGTCAATTGTCTTCTAATGCCATTGTCTTCACAATACTTCAAAAACTCCTTGGAAGTGAACTCTCCTCCACGATCAGATCTCATGGCTTTGATGACAAGACAACTTTCCTTCTCGACTTGGGCTTTAAACTTTTTAAAGTTTTCGAACACCTCGGATTTTTCCTTCAAAAAGTAAACCCATGTTTTTCTTGAAAAATCATCAATAAAGAGAAGGAAGTAGTTACTTTTACCAAGTGATTTTGGCTTGAATGGACCACAAACATCTGTGTGGATAAGTTCCAACGGCTTCCTAGCTCTTGTATCTGACTCCTTTGGAAAACTACTTTTGAATTGATTTCCAAGTAAACACCCTTCACACACTTGATTTGGATGGTTGATACAAGGCAATCCTCTCACCATTTCTTTCTTGGAAAATAGCTTTAAACTTCCAAAATTGAGATGCCCGAATCGAAGATGCCAAAGCCAAGAATCCTCCTTATAACACATCTTGAGACATTGTGCGATGTCACTTTGAATGTTAAGAATAAACATTCTATTATTTGTCATCGGCAGCTTGGTAATGAGATTGTTGGCATTGTCTCTTAAAAAAAGGTTATTGTCCTTGAGTCGAATGTCATAACCTTTCTCTACGAGTTGTCCTAGACTTAAGATGTTGGTCTTCATACTTGGGATGTAGTAGACATTGGATATAAATTGATGATCTCCATTCTTTAATCGAATAAGAATATTTCCTTTACCTTTTACCTCCATTTTTGATTCATCTCACAAAGCTACGTTTCCTTTCACCGACTCATCAAGCTCCGTGAACATGCTTCTTTTTCCACACATATGATTACTTGCTCCACTATCAAGGTACCACTTGTGAATCTCATCTCGTTCATCTTTCTTATAAGCCATCAATAGCATATCTCCTTTATGACTTATTTCTTCAACGTAGTTGGACCTCTCTTCAACTTTTTTGTTGATTTTGGAGCCTTACATTCGGAAGCATAGTGTCCAAACTTTTTGCAATTGTAACATTTAAGACTTGACTTATCGTACCTTGATTTCATAGATTCTCGTCCATGACCTCTTGATGAGCTTCCTCCTCGTTGGTTAGAGTTTTCTTCATATGGTCTCCAATTTCTTCCATATCCACCATGACCTCTTCCTTGAAATTGACCGCCACTTTGTCTTAGATGATTTCGGCCAGTTTCTTGATTGATTTGCAACTTAAGAACTTGTTCCACGATATCTTCTTTCTTCTTCTTCTTTTTTTCATATGCTTGTAATGATCCAAGAAGTTCCTCTATCGTCATAGCCTCCAAATCTTTTGTCTCTTCTACGATGGTAACTATATGCTCGAACTTTGGAACCAACGATCTAAGAACTTTCTCCATGATTCTCACATCCTCTAGCTTCTCACCGTTTCTTTTTAGATTATTAGTTACCATCAAAACTCTTGAAAAATACTCCGACACAAGTTCTCCTTCCTTCATTTGTAATGCTTCAAATTCTCCTCTTAGAGTTTGAAGACGTACCTTCTTTACTTGATCGGCACCTTTGTATGAAGTACGAAGCTTTTCCCATGCTTGCTTTGCTGTCTTTGCTTCATCAACTTTCTCGAACGTATCTTCATCTAATCCTTGATAGATTAGACATAGAGCCTTCTTGTCTCTCTTCCTTGAATCTCTTAAACTATCCTTTTGAGTTTGAGATAGACTACTTTCATTCTCTGGTTTGATGTACCCTTTCTCGACGACTTCCCATGCATCATGTGCTCCTAAGATAGCCGTCCTCCTTAAACTCCAAGTATCATAGTTGTTCTTTGTGAGCATCGGAACTTGGAAGGGAACACCATTACTTGTCATCTTCTTAAAAAATCTTCTAGCTCTGATACCACTTTGTTGGAAGGAAAATTATTTTAGAAGTGATGGAGAAAGTATTCAAGAGAAAATGTTTGGAGAATTTTGAAGAGGATAGATGATTTTAGAAGAAGAAGTTTTTTATTACTTAAGAGGATTTCTTATTTCTTGGATGATTTCAAATGGGAAGGGAGATGAGGTATTTATAGCCTCCAAAGTACAAAATATATAGAATATTTTAATCCTAAATCTAGAGAGTTCTACTAATATTTTATTATAATAATCTAGATAAATGTGTAGATATTTCTCTCTCAAATTCTCTAGAACATTCAAAAGAGGTTGAGCTTTAAATACTTCTAGATAATAGATCAAGAAATAGGTTTAGCCCAATATAAGTTAATTGGATTTTACCCAACATTAATTTGATCTAAAATCAAGTTTATATTCTCAACATTTGATGCATCTCTCTTGAGTTCTTGGATTACCTCCACCAGAAATCAGCAATTTCTGAATTTAGTTTTATAGTGTTCACTTTTGGAAGTTACTAGCACAACGTAACATAAGTTAGAAGGTTTTCCGCTATTGGCAGGGTTTAGAACCTAATCAATATTTGGTTCAAACAAGATCAGTTACATGCAAATTTTCGTAGTGGAGTAAGAATTCATTTTTCTGTTGATTTTCTGAGTTTTATGGTTTACCAAATATATTAAAACTTAAAACATATGTAATTTGGTTTTGGTATGGTTCGGTTTCTCCGGTCTACCATTTATAATTGTATAAAAACTAAAATCATGCAAAGAAACTATATATATAAATTTTTCTTTGGTTTCGTGTGTTTGGTTTATCTATGCTCTTATATATATGGAATCTAAATTTTCTGCACATATCGGACATTTTTGTTAAAATTAATAGACTTCTTGGCTAGATAACTCATATATATATTTTATATATGATAAAATTTGAGTTATAAATCGGATATTGTTAATTCAACTATTCGGCGAAAAGAATAGTATATATATATAATAAGAAAACTAAACTAATCTACAATAATTAAGTGATTTTTGTATGTTTTTTTTGCTTATATTAAAGTTCAATATGCAATTACAGGAAACAATGAGAAAAGTATTGGACCATGGGTTTAACTTTCTTGAAAATAAATTGACATTCAAAAATTAAGCACACAAATATGACTAATCTACTAACATGGCTTTTCATTACTTCATTAATTATATAATTACTAGATGATCAAAAGCGTAAAAAACAAGTCCAATTACACTATTTGAATGGGGAGAAAACTCCAAAGTTCATACCTGAGCGTGGTTTGAGACAAAGGGGTCATTATCCTCGTATCCTTTTGTTGATTGCCTTGAGCGTTATGTCACTCAATTGAGTTGGTTGTAGCGGAAAAACATGGAAGCCAATTTTTTTATCACGAGGTGGTCCTTGGTTATCACACTTTTGTTTTGCGGATGAGCTCATCCTATTTGTTGGAGCCTAAGGTTGCTCAAGTGGGTGTATACCATGAGAAATGTTTTGTTAGAAAAGACAAAAAAAATATTTTCTTCTAATGTCTCGAGGGAGTTGGCGTATAAGGGATTTCGATAAGTATCCATGGATGCCGATAGTCCAAAAATAAATTAATAAAAACACTTTTGGGGAGGTCTTGGAGAAAGTTTTCTCTTGCTCGGACTGGAAAGGTAGATTTTAAAACCTTGGTGGTCAGGTTACACTCTCTAAATTAGTTATTGCATCAATATTGGTCATACCATGAGCATAATTTCCCTTTTTTAATCAGTGTTGAAGAGATAAGATAAGATATCGCGAACTTTAATATGAGAAGCACGCCTGTGAAAAAGAAACGATATCTTCTTGCTTAGAATAAAATATGTTTACCAATGAAAGAGGATGGGCTAGGAATACGCTCTAATATGTTGATGAATAGGCACTCCTGGCTAAATTGGGGTGGAGAATGTTGAATGATAAAGATAATTTATGGTCAAAGTTACTTTGCTGCAAGTATAAGGTCACAAATTTACATGCTTTGTCATGGTTCAATCAGGTAGGTAATAAATCCTTGACGTGGAGAAGCAAAGAAATGGGTCTTAAGTTTGTGGTTCATTGGTTAAATTGGGTATTAAGGAATGGACATGATATTCGTTTTTGGACTGACCACTGGTTATCGGGTAAAGCGATGATATAATACTCAATTGGTAACTTGCCAGAAGGTTATAAGTCTCTGGTTGTTAAGGATTTATGGTGCGAGGGACATAGCTTGATGTGGGATCAAAATTCTACCATTTATGCCTTGAAATGTAAAGCTTCGACTGAGTGTAGTTGTAGTCAACAATGTCACATGCAATATCGATAGACCTTTGTCGGGTGGAGGCTCTATTTGTAGGTTCTATGTTGCGTCTGCTTACTCTATTTTATCCGAAGATGTGTCTCCGAGACAAAACCTAAATAACTTATTTGATAAAGTTTGGCACATTGAAGCACCAGAGCGGGTGCATTTGTTTTTGTGGCAAGGAGTTAATCAATTTTTGATGACCAAGGGGGAGCATTTCATACGCCATTTAAGTTCACACTAATGTGTGTCAAGTGTGTAGAGGTGGATAATAAGTAATTCATATTCTACATGATTTGGCTGTATGGTGGGGGTGGAAATATAAATGTGGGAATGTATTTGGCTCAAATGGAAAGTACCGAGACATGTTGAGTTTTTTGAAAGAGCTTGCAAATGAAGTATCTCTAGCTTTCTGAAACACATGGAAAATAGCATGATTGGGAAGTGTGGAGTGCCTCATTGCGTGGAAACCACCTGAAGGGGAATGGATCAAGCTCAATACCGATGGTGCCTCGCACAGAAACCCAGGTCTGGCCACAATGAGTGGAGTTCTATGTGACATTCTTGAAGTTTGGTATAGTGGTTTTGCTTTAAACATTGGGATTTATTTAGCACCATTGGCAGAACTTTGGAGCATATATTATGGCCTTGTTATCGCCTGGGAGTGGAAAGTAACAAGGTTGGAGCTGGAAATAGATTTCGAGATGGTGGTAGGCTTCCTAATGACAAAAATGGATGATTCTTATCCACTGTCCTTCCTAGTACAATTATGTTACGACTTCTTATCTAAGGACTAGATTTTCCAAATTCGTCACGTGTAGAGGGAGGTTAACCATCTTGCCGACGAGTTATCTAACCATACTTTCTCTTTGTCACTAGGATTACATTTATTTGATTCTCATCCAGACACAGTTAGAAACGAGTTAGTTGTGGATGTTAAAGGAGTTTATTTGCCAAGACACACTACAAGAAAAAAGCACATTGTTAGCGCGGATAATATGCAATCATATATGTATAATAGTGAAATTCACTAAGGCTATATCATCGGCAGCTATAATAGGTTGTACCTATACGATATCATTTTTGATATGCTACGATAAGTTAAGTTACCATAGCAATACTTGAATGATTTTATTAGTTTTGCTAAAATTTAGTAAAATAGTGATGATAATTCGTATTTTATGTTACTCTATAATAGTAGTTATATGTTGCTTTAGTATATTTTATATAGCATTTTTTGTTGTTGTTATATGTATATTAAAAGGCTATTTATTGTCATATTATAGGTTTTTGTTCTGCATAATATAAACTAGGATTAAGTAATACAATTACATATTCATTCAATATCTGAGAATCTGATACACCATTCTTCTTCTTCAATGGAACAAGCATTCCTATCTATCACCTCTTTCTTATCCTCATTGATTCCTTGCTCCATATTTGATTTCAACTTCTCTACAACACATTTGACCTGAAAAGTAGTACTAGTTGGAAGTTAAGTCTAAAATTTGATCAAATGGCAGTACTATACTGATCTCGTAAAATCCACACAGCTAGCTATCAGCATAAAGTTCTCAAGAATATTTTGTTAAGCACCATCAATAACAAATTGGATCCAAAGTCCAAGAACTTTGCTATATAGGAAGAAATCTTATCACCTTCACTTACATAAACCATAGTACCCAGCACTACAAGAGAACATGACTTTTACAACTCTCATTTTCGTCCCTAATGCGTTGTAAAAGCCTTTTACAACGCATTAGGGACGCTACGTGGTTCGTCGTGTCTTGCACGTCGTAAGGCACAAAACGTTGTAAAAGTAACAACGCAATAATAACGTTGTTAAAACGTCGTAAAATAGACGTTGTAAAAACGTTGTAACATAAAGAGGGGGTTGTAAACTCGATGGCAAACTAAACGTTGTTAGTTAGTTGTAAACTTAGCAAGTAACTTACAACGTTTAGTTTACAACTAAGTAGATTCGAAATGTTTTACAACGTATTAAAGTCGAAATGTGTTACAACGTATTAAAGTCGAAAACTTTACAACTAACTAAAGACGAAAATTTTACAACTATTTAAAGACGAAATTGTTTACAACTACTTAAAGACGAATATTTTACATCGATTTAGGGACTAAAATTTGTTATTTATTTTTTATTAAAATGTGAAATTTAATTTTTTGTATTTAAATAAAAATATGAAATGAATGAATTAAAATTATAATATAAAACTAAAATATAAAATTAAAATGTTTTTACAAAATTTAATTACAAATTACAAAATATTTAACGGAGTAATTCGTTGAACATGTCAGAGCTACGATCGTCCTGATCTTCAGCTACCCGCTCGTTCAAATCGACCTCGACATTCTCCGTAGGCCTAATCCCGAGGTTCAACTGTTACATGCTATACTTATCATCTTGAGTCAAGATATAGACTAATGTATTAGCCTTATAACAATCTTACATATGAGTGTACTTGAAGTTTATCTTACCCTCATCAAATGGATACAAGTGAAATGATCGAATACGTTCCCACCTGGTAATTGTTGGACAAATTCTTGGCATCTTCTGCAGATTCTCATTGGTATATTCCTTTATCCTTTGTGATCTCTATAGGTGACGACAATCACCATCATTCTGAAGTTTGAACAACTTGAGATTCCATGTTAGGGACAACGTTTACTTCATCCATCATGTTTTTGAAATTGTTTCCACAGCACGACATACTTGATACACGACCTGTAATTAAAAGATATATACAAAAAATTACAGACTTATACTATAATGACAAGAGAAACAATGTCCTGAGGACCAGGATGGTCGAAGATCAAAACCTAAATCAGGGGTTGATCATCGAAGCCAGGGCAATATTTTACTTACATTAAGCAAATATAGAAAAAAACAGATGGTCTTTATCCTAATGGCATGTGGTAAGTCCACTAAAAGCAAGCGCATTTGCACATCCAGAATCGAATATCACTGCTTACCTTATATAGGAACTTGACTACTACACCGGCCAGTTGTGACAAAAAAAAAACAAACAAAGATAGAAAAAAAAAATTATTGTTAGGTAAAGACCAAACAATGGTAAATGAATTATAGAGAACCAACATAACATCCATGATAATTACTTTAATCTCTGTGAACGTAAGTGAAGAACATGAACAATAATATAAAAATAGAAACAGAATGAGCAAATAAATGTTTAAGCATTGATACACAAATAAAGAACAATAAGCAGTAGAAACCATCAAGCATAGATTTAATTATTCAATCTCACAATCAGCTTTACCAAATTGACTGAGACAAGAACATAAACGAAAGCAGACCAAAGAAAGCACGAATTATCATATCAACCACTCACTTTCTTGGTGTCTTCTTCTGTTCTCGTATATGTCCATTGCCTTAAGACAAAGGCTCATATACTATATAGAATTTGATTCCACAAAATACAAATCAATTGCGTAATAATTTTGTCACTTTCAAAAGAATATCTGAAGACATACTAGTAAGTCCAACTGTGAGCACGCCGGTTACGGCGAATGCGGTGAGAAACGGCCAACAACGTTTCCATTCCCTCTTGAAGAAATGGCCAAACTGATGCCATACCTCAATCCTTTCCTCTTCTGCATCTGACACATCTTCGAAGCCAGACACAACATTAGGGTTAGAGAAATTGAGGAAGAGGATCGATATGGGATAAATTGAGGCTAAAGAGCTGAAAATGTGGAGAGATGTTACAATAATAGATAATTGTATATATGGAAACGAGAGAGACGAATGGACAATGTTATGTTTTATGGTTCTCGAGAATGAGGGATACTAATATTATGATCAACCTAGATGAATGATCTAACAAAATGAATCATAAATTATTATCATCATCTAACAATCAAATCACCCCATTTTATCATGACATTATCCAAAAGAACTGCTCACTAAACATTAAAAAAGAGGTCAAACAAAGTCTTGGACAGAATGAATATGAAAAAAATGAGGAAATGAAAGTCAATTGGAAATGCCAAAATGTTTTGCTCTTCATTATCTGAAGTTGCGTTCTGGTTTTAACACCGTTAAGGAGGTCTTTGTGGTGGATTAGGGTAAGAGTGAGGAGCGTGAGACATGCAAATGAGGAGTATTGTACAAGTGCTTCAGCATAAGCCTTAAAGGTGTAAATTGATGCTCGATGTCACTCGTTTGATTGTCTCTTTTAGTACCACAATCCAATGCTTAATGAGCTTATTATGCCTCTGGTTTCATTGTTCTTCCAAGCTTGTTAGTGTAACATTGATATAGATCATTCTTAGAGCTAACATGCAAGTTGGAAGATAACACTACTCAAAAACCAAAAACTGAAGGCAATATAATTGAGATAGTTATGTGCAAGATCCAAAAAAGTTAAACAAAAAATATACTATATTTTAGGGTCCAAAGTTTAAAATAAAGCTTTTTATTTAGTAATTAAAATTAATATTTAATAGTGAACAAGATCTTTTTTGTTATCGTTGAGCGGAAAATATCTAGAATGTGGAGCATAAACAACACACCGGTTGTGTAAGATTAAAAGTATGTTAGATATACTTTGGTTTACTCTCATCAACTACTTGTTAGACTGGAAGCTCACTTCGGACAAGACATTGCCCAGAATATTGATGTTGTCTTGAAGTTAGTAGGAGATCATAGCCATATTCAGATAGAGAGTGAAGAATATACTCAACAATTCTTCTTCTCAAGTCACTTCCAGAGGTGTACGATCATCTAATTGAAATTTTGACTTACATCAACGAAAGATTGAAGGTTGATGGTGTCGTTAATGCTGGAAAGTCTAAAGTATAGAAACTGAAGAAGTCAGGATATGCTCCAAAGACTAATGGAGAAGATTTATTCGTCTGAGGAAGATTTGAGACAAAGAAAGTCTAGTTTGCAAAAGACAAAATCAGGTATCGATCTAAATCAAGAGAAAGAAAGAAGGAAACATGCTGAATTTGTGGGAAAGTCTGACATTACAAGAAGCAGTGTTACAAGTGGATAGAGAAGAACAAAATTCTTAGAATTAACAAACATGAGAATCATCTTTGCGAAAGGATAATTCAAGGGATCATGTAGGATTAATGGCATCTGAAGTGGATCTGTCTAAGAAGGATATTAATCAAGAAGAGTGGATAATGGACATTGGATGTTCATTCCATATAACTCCAAGAAAAGAACTTTTGTTGAATTTCAAACAGGTATCAGAAGGAAGAGTTTGTTTGGCCAGTAATACTTACTTTGGAGTTTAAGGAATAAGTTATATCATATTCACAAACAAAGACAACACCACCTTTTTCTACATGATGTGAGATGCATGCCTCAGATATCTCGAAATCTAGTTTCTTTAGGAACTCTTAAAGATAAATGATGTGGGTTTAAAGGAAGAAATGGTATTCTCAAAGTCACAAAGGGATGTACTGTGATTACATCGGGTCACAGGTACCATTCTCTGTATATACTTCAAGCTACTACTAAGATCGCATCAGGTAAATTCTCTAAATCCAACAATGTTGACATAGCAAAGTCGGCAGAAGATGCAACAAGACTTTGGCACAATCATCTAGGTCACATTGGACAGAAAGATCTTCAAGAATTGTCAAAGAAAAGTTGTTTCAAGGATAGCAAAGTCTTAGATCTAGGATTATGTGAAGATTGTGTCATAAGCAAGCCTCATCGAATAAGTTTTAACCCAACTTTTCATGTACAGAAAAAGCTTGAATATATTCAATCAGGCTTAGGGGGCTCTTCAAATGTCCCATAGTATACGTAAATGTTAGTATTTTGTTACATTTACTAATGATTATTCTCACAAAGTTTGGATATATTTTCTTACCTATAAGGATGAAGTATTCAGAAACTTCATAGAATAGAAAAAAATGGTTGACTCAATCATACAGAATGGTAAAAAAGCTGAGGACTGACAATGGGCTCGAGTTTTGTAATCAACAGATTGACAAGCATTTCAAAATCAGAAGGGATGATGAGAAAGGTTATACCGCACCATCATGAAAAAAATCAGAAGTATGCTCCATGTGGTTGGTCAAGATAAGAGGTATGGGCTGAAGCTGCATCCACAACTATATATCTTATCAAGAGATCTACATCTTCAGCCATAAACTTCAAAGTTCTAGAGGATATGTGGACTTCAGTTATGCCAATCTTAAATGGGTTGAGTATATTTGGTTGTATCGTCCACGCTCACTCAAGTGAAGGATAAAAGTTAGAGCCAGAACAAAAAAAAAGTCTTTATAGGTTAGGCATAAAGAGTTAAAAGATATTAAGTGTGGCTTATAGAAGAAGATCGACGCACAAGCAACATAAACATTGTCTTTAAAGAAGATATAATGTTAAGGATCTCAAATTGGGTAGTATTTGAGAGAAATGTTTTGATATTACGAATGATCTTGAGTTTCATTTAGTTTTAGATGCATCAAGGAGTCAAGTTAAAGGTAGAGCTGAAGGAGAACAAACAATAACCACAACAATACTCAAGCTCCCACAGATGAACAAGAGACTCAAGAAAATCACCCAAAAAATCTTGAAGCTTATCAGCTAGCTGGAGACATAACCAGAAAAGAAATCATTCCTCCATCCACGTTTCAGGAATTTGTTTGTAATGATGATGATTTGTATGTTTGTGCTTTCATGTTAACATAAGATGCAAGAAGTAATGAACCATCCAGTTTTGAAAAAGTAATGATGGATTCAAAAGTGGGTATTCAGGTCCTGGGGTTGGGTTCTTTTAGGTCAAAAACTTTCGAGTCTGAGAGTTTTAGACCCATATAGGACCCGTCCAACTTTCGGTCCAGTTACAGGTTGGTTTTATGTTGTTCCAAGTCGGTTGGGTACCTAAGTTTTGTACCTGATGAATAAGTTATGAGTACCTGTAAATTTTGTTCACGGTTTGATTCTTTCAGGTGTTTTTACACAAAAACCTATACCCAAAAACATGAAATGCTCCCGAATTATGACTAAAACCTGTTGGAATCATACATTTTAAAACTTCCAAATAAATCTGAAATGTAACAAAACAAAATTAAAAACTGTAATTGTTCGGTCAACAACACATCCAAAAAAACTAAAATATAACCAAAATTTTTAATATATGTCATGCATATTGTCAACCATAGCAAACAATATTGCCAAACAAACATCAGCAAAAACAAAAATGAAAAATTGTTACTGAAATAGGACACACAGTTACAAATACTCTTTTCTCCGTATAATAATAATAATCAATAACTCAAAATGTGCATAAAGAGCATACTTATTATAGCTTTCCTTGTAATCAAACTCTAAATGGCTTTGTATTTGTGGAATTCAATTTCAAGCTCTGCAAATAAATGATACAACAATTTACAACTGATTATAATATATATTTTACAAAGCAGAATTAAAAAATTTGAAAGAGTTGTAAAGTTTAAAATTCTCTTTCATAAGATCATCTTGTAACTCTATATCAACAAGAATCTGTTCTTTTTTGTCACTCCTTTTTCACTGTTTAATTTCTCATTTCAACCATTGCTCGATATACATCAAGACCTCAATCATGTAATGGGTCAAATAGCTCCTCGATGGACAGAATTCTACCACTATTGCTAATGCTAATTCAAATGCCATTACACGACACTTGCATAGCAAGTAGCCCTTGTTATTTGTGAAAGAACCAAGAACTTTGGACTATTTAATCTCAACCAAGAAAGTACATCAAACTTTGAACTTGGGAAGATATTTGGATTCCTTACACCGTCTTTCAAATACAAATCCAACTCATAACTTTTTCTTTAACACATGTTTCTTAAACAAATTCTTTGTAGATATCATTCATACTTTCATAATCAAAACCATTACCAAGAAACTATTTTCTTAGAAAAATTATTTCCAAATTGTTCTTGGGATTGAGAAGAAGCTCCATGTGACTGAGAATATGTCATCGATCCACCAATACAACCTTTGTGTACTCTTCAATATATTCATGACTGAATCAGAAAGATGACTAGCTTCCTCACTATCTTTATCATAGAGTTTCTCAAAATAGAGTTGTGCAACTTCATCTTTGACCGCAAGATTGGCATCTGAACCATGACTTGTGCTTAATGCTTTGGTGTTTCTAGTAATACAAACTATCTCACTGTATAGTTTATGAGCAAAAACATAAGTTGAAGCTAAAAATATTATAGTGGATTTGTAAAATATGATGAGGAACTGGACTAACCTATCAACTGTTTCCCGATCATCTTTAGTAGGTGGTATAATTTTTTCCCCATCCACAATGTCATTGAAATAATCATCATTGTATTGTATATCTTTTACCTCCTTCTTGTAAAATCTAAGTCTAAACTTCATAGCTTGTTCTAGCATGAGATAGGTGGAATTCCATCTTGTTCTCACATCTAAAGGAAAACTTCCTTTTTGAGCTCTTCATGATTCTACATGATGCTCAAATGAGTTAAGCCTAAGTGTTGAAGAGCTCATAAATTGAATGCCATTACGAATAACATTCACACTACTGCCAATGTTCCGCATACCATCACTCAGAACCAAGTTAAGAATGTGAGTAGCACACCTTAAATGCAAAAATTACCTTTCAGCACCAATGCATCATCACCAAGTTTATTAAATTATGTCTTGAACCTCATCATTTTTGAACTATCAGTTGTGGCATTGTATACAATTATGGCAAAAACTCTTTTGATTCCCCACTCAGCTAAACAATCAACAAGAACCTTACTAATTATTGCTTTTATGATCACAAACAATTTTGAAACTTATGATAAGTTTCTTTAACTTTCATGAAGCATCAATAAAGTGTGTTGTTACTGCAATATAGCTAGCACATCTACTAGTATCAATCCATATTTTTGTATTTAATGACGACCTCTGCTTGTTTTGTCCAAGAATCTTATTCATTCCTGCTTTCTTTTACGTACATCTCTGCAATATCTCTTGTGGATGTTGACCTAGAAACATGCTTGTGTAGTTGAACTATAGAGCATGATTATCTCCATGCTAAAACTCTCTATAAACACTAAAGGTAACTCTACTACCACTTAGAACTCATTTATAGCTTCACCAACCACATATTTAGATACATTATGCAGCCTAAGTTCACCATCACCATCAGTTCCAAATACAGTGTGATCCTTGAATTTATTAGCAGCTTCCTAAACCTTTAAAAAATTATTTGATACTTGTATATGTTTTCTCATGTTAGATGTGGCAGACTTGGTGGACATGTCATCTCTTTCCCATACAAAAGCAATGAAGTTGGCGTCGGGGAGGTTTGTTAAGTTTTTTTTTTCTTGCTTCTAGTTTCTTTCTTATCGGTTTAGAAGCTCGTTCTTCATTTATAAAGTATTTTTATTTGCTATAAAAAGGTTCTTATCAATTTTGACTTTTTGAAGTCACTGGTAATCTCATATGTACTAAAAGAAGTAAACTTTTAGAATCTATAATTATAAGTGTTTTAGTCTAATTCTTTCATGGTATTATATTTTAGATTTCTTTGGTGAACATAATTTCCGGAAAAATTTCATCTTCCTATAATTTATGTATTCCGTTGCACAAAAGAAAAACAATGTATTCTAATAGTACTTGGTTTTAATGTAAATTTTTTTAACCACTGCAAACCATAAGTCAACCGTAAAAAGACCTTTTTCGGTGATAATCTTTTGAAACATATTTTAACCATAGATTTTTGATGAGTGTGAGAATGGATCATGTCTTTATGAAGGAAACATGTGTTTCACCTTGGTACTCTGAATCTTTAATCTCTTTACCTTACTTAGGTAAAAGCTGAAAACTCTTTCAAAGAAATATCTCACTCTTTGGTGAAGAACCTAAAACTAAAGTCCCACAAAGCGTTTGACATATGAGGAAAAAGGCAAAGCCATTGTTTCTGAAAAGACTCGTTGATCAACACATGTCAATGTCTCACTTCCAACCAACTCAGCACTACTAGAGAAACATGTTGATACGATTTGATACAATTTGATAATTGCGTGTAGTAACGAAATCCAATGCTCAGTAACAAAAAATTTCTAGTTCATCTTCAAGAAAACGAGAGTACAAGAAGAATTCTTGAGATGACAAACTCTAATTCGAGCTAGAATGAAGAAGAGAAAATGACAGAACAACTCTCTGCAAAATCTGAACAAAAACAATCGTAACCGTATTTTTCTTCGTTCTTCTCTTTTTATCATTCTGTTAGAAGTTTCAGAAATCTCCACTGTTGATCCAGCTCTCATTTCGAACGTACACGTGTCCTCCCAAGCTAATCCTGTAACAAATCATTCCCCTTTAAGCAACCATGACCTCATGGTTGAATGTAGGAAACTTCTGCTGTTAATCGAACAGAAACTCCCAAGTAGCTTCAGTTTCATCGACATTGGACAATTTAACAAGTACCATCGTAGCAGCACGTCCCTGTCTTTGCACCATTTTCCTCTCCAGAATTTGTTCAGGTTTGCAGATCAAAGCATCTGGGACTGATGTAGGTAGTGCTGTGCTCACCAACTTCTTCCCGACATGTTTCTTGAGTTGAGATACATGAAAAACAGGAGGGATGTTGGAAGAATTCGGGAGTTGCAGCTTGTAAGCAACTAAACCATGCTTATCTAAAATCTTGTAAGGGCCATAATATTTGGGAGATAACTTGTGGTTGCTCCTGAAAACCACCGACCCTTGACGGTATGGTTGAACCTTGACATATACGAAATCACCCAAATCAAAACTTCTTTCAGAATGTCGTCGATTGGCCACCTGTTCCATGCGGTGTTGAGCTCGCAGAAGATGAAACTGGAAGATCAAGAGCATATTCTCTCTCTCCTGTAAACTCTTAGCTACTACAACTACTTTAGCTTCCCCGGGAAGATAAGGAAGATGTTGAGGAGGTAATTGGCCATATACTGCTTCATAAGGTGTCATCTGAGCTGAAGAGTGAAAGCTAGTATTGTACCAATACTCCGCTAGTGGCAACCATTTAGACCATTGATGAGGTCTATCACTACACATGCAACGCAGGTAGGTTTCAAGACATCGGTTAACAACTTCAGTCTGACCATCACTCTGATGATTGTAAGAACTGGAATAATTTAAGGAAACACCCTGAAGCTTGAACAGTTCTTGCCAAAAGTCACTCAGAAATACTGCGTCACGGTCAGAAACTATCGAACTAGGGAAGCCGTGCAACTTGTAAATGTTATCCATGAACACTTGAGCCATTGAGAAAGCTGTGTAAGGATGGCTAATTGCTACAAAATGAGCAGCCTTTGACAATCTGTCGACTACCACCAATATAACACTCTTTCCAAAAGATAGCGGTAAACCCGTTATAAAGTCCATTGATGGATCCCTCCAGTTAACTGTGGGAATAGAAAGAGGTTGTAACAGACCTGGTGAAGCCGAATTATCGTATTTGCACTGCTGGCAAACAGAGCAACCTCTAATGAAGCTTTGAATGTCTTTTGTCATCCCTTTCCAATAGAATAAGCTTTTAATCTGTTGATGAGTTGTATCTCGACTCGAGTGGCCTCCAATGCTTAAGCAATGTAACCATTCAAGGATGTCGTTTCTCAAGCCAGCATCTGCATGTACAACAATCTTGTTCTTCCTCCGTAAAACATTACGAATCCATGCAAAAGGTGTTTTGGTTTCTGGATTGGCCTGTAGAGTTGTAATGAGAGATTGTATTTGCGGATCAGATTCATACCCCTACTGAATCCGTTTCATAAAGTCACAGTCCAGTACAGATAATTCCATGTGTAACACCTCAGATCCTTCCACTCTTGAGAGGGCATCAACTACTAAATTCTCCTTTCCCGCTTTATACTAGATTTCGTAATCAAATTCCAACAGTTTTGGAAGCCATTGTTGTTGAATAGGTGTGTTTAATCTTTGCTCTAGCAAGTACTTCAAACTTCTTTGATCAGTTTTGATAACAAAATGACCATTCAACAGATAGTGACACCATTTTTGAACAACAAAAACTACAACTAATAATTCCTTCTCATATATAGATAAGTGGAGTTGTATACCTTTCAAATGGCGGCTGATATAAGCTACAGGGTGATTGTCTTGCATCAGAACGTCACCTATCCCCTGCCCACACACGTCTGTTTCGACTACAAAGGGTCTAAACAGGAGAAGAACACAAAGCTGCCTTCAATGTCTCAAAAGATTCTTGTGCCTCTGTACACCACATAAAAGAATCCTTTTTAGTTAATAGAGTTAAAGGTCTTGCAATAGTGCCAAAGTGTTGCACAAATCTTCTATAGTAACCCGCAAGTCCTAAGAACCCCCGCAGCTGCTTCAAATTCTTAGGAATAGGCCAATCAACCACTGCTTTAATCTTCGATGGATCAGTAGAAATACCAGCAGCCTCAATGAAATGGCCCAAGTATTCCACCCTCTTGGTAGCAAAAGCACATTTACTCTGTTTAGCAAACAACATGTGAGTGTGCATGAGGCCAAAGACCGCATGGAGGTGTAAAGCATGATCGTCCATTGAACTACTGTAGATCAATATATCATCAAAAAATATCAACACAAATTTCCGAAGAAATTCTTGGAAAACAGAGTTCATCAACCCTTGGAAAGTGGTTGGTGCATTTGTCAATCCAAAGGGCATTACCAAATACTTATAATGACCAGTATGAGTCTTAAATGCAGTCTTGTGCACATCCGCAGGAGACATACGTACCTGGTGATATCCTGCTTGTAAGTCGATCTTAGAGTAAATGATGGAACCTCTTAATTCATCCCTTAGATCTTCTATGAGGGGAATTGGGAACCTATCTTTCACTGTTAACCCATTGAGGGCTCTATAATCGACACAAAGACGCTCTTTCTTCTTTACCAAAACCACCGGAGAGGCAAAAGAGCTGCAGCTAGACTGAATTGTACATGCCTTCAACATCTCCTGTACAATTTTATCAATCTCTGTTTTTTGATGAACCGCATACCTATAGGGTCTTTGATTGACCGGATTTTCACCTTCTAGCAGTGGAATGCGATGATAATGGTTTCTTCGCATGGGTGGTAAGCCTTCTAGTTCTTTAAAGATGTCAGCAAAATCCATTAACAAGTTGCTAATGCACAAAGGTGGATCTGCTGCTTCTTGTGCTGGAGTAATAGAGAATATAGAAAGTGAGTTCTCACATACCTTTTGTGCTAAAAAAAGCATAGATAACTTAATGGAGTCATCCAAAAACTTAGCTAAACGGGAAGCTTTAACTGATCTCACAGACCCTTCTTGAATACCATGTAAAGCCACTTTCCGTTTACCCCATTCAAACTTCATAGAAAGCCTTCTAAAATCCCAAGTGACTGGACCTAGCCACTATATACCCAAAACAACATCCACACCGGTAAGTGGAATCACCATGAAGTCATTGGTGAAACTAGTTCCCTGAAAATCCCACTGGAATTTTTCAACTCGAGCTTCCACACCAATCCTTCCACCATCAACCACACAAACCTTGGCATTGTCCCCCGACAACAACCTACACCCCAACTTCATGGCTGTCGTGAAGTCTATGAAGTTATGCGTTGAACCAGAATCCAATAGCATATATAAAATTTTCTTCCCATGAATATATTTTCTTCCCAGAGCATTCAAAGAGATTTTTGCTATGATTCTCGGAGGCTCGTGGACTTCTTTGTCCTCATCCGAAGTCACCTCCAATCCATCATCCTCCTCAAATTCTAACACATACAATTGAGCCTTCCGATGAGTCTTAGCATGCTCTGGAGTATATTGCTCCTCACAATAATATCATTGGTTCTTTGCTTTCCTAGCATTCATCTCTTCCGTAGTAAGGAACTTCCTAGCTTGAACTGGGCATTCCCATTTCCTTAGTATTAGAAGAAGGTTTCCGATACTGATTCTCCATCTCCTTCTTCCAAGGAAGAAGACCTCTCCCATTACTTGGAGTACGATGAGCATATTTCCTTTCTGGTGCAGTAGACTCATACAACCTCCCCAAATTAAAATAATCCTTCACAGTTTTTGGCTAAACATCTTCACTCTCGCTTGTGTCTTCAAACTAAGATCAACCAAGTAAGTTCGAAGTACAAGTACATCCTCAGATAAATCTATCCGATTTCTTATACTTTCAAACTTGTTATGATACTGTACAATACCATCTGTTTCCTGTGAATGTTTTAATTCCGCTAAAGGATCATCCCACAAATCCTCAAATCTCTCAATCAACACTCCTTTATACGTAGACCAATCCTTGAGAACTAAGTAGCCATACTCCGAATTCACTAAAGACTGATGCCAATTTGCTGCTATTTCTTCCATGTGAATCGATGCCAAGTAACCTTTTACGTCATCGGGTGTATGATCGATCTCAAAGAATTGTTCGGCTTTGAACAACCAATCTTTCAAATTAACACCATTAAATCGGGGAAAATCAATCTTGGCTAACCTCGTAACACCATGTCGCAGATGAGGGCGGTGAAGAGTTCGAAGAATTCTGCCTTCCCGATCTAGAATGGTCCCGGAATCGATCGTTGGTTCCGCAACTCACTAAATATCCCCTCAATCGCGAAAAACATTTATCGAGTGTACTTTCCAGAACCTCAAATCGGTCTTTAATCTTCTCAAATTGCGAACCAATAGTTTGAAATCTCGTCTCCTCCGACTCCAAACGCACCGATGAAAATCGCGTCTCTGGCATTGTCAAGAGAATCGCCAGAATCTGATACCTTTGATACGATTTGATACGATTGATAATTGCGTGTAGTAACGAAATCCAATGCTCAATAACAAAGAATTTCTAGTTCATCTTCAAGAAAACGTGAGTACAAGAAGAATTCTTGAGAGGGACAAACTCTAATACGAGCTAGAATGAAGAAGAGAAAATGAGAGAACAACTCTCTGGCAAAATCTGAACACAAAACAATTGGTAACCGTATTTTTCTTCGTTCTTCTCTTCTTATCATTCTGTTAGAAGTTTCAGAAATCTCCACCGTGGATCCAGCTCTCATTCCCAACAACAACCTCTGCCTAAAGAGGAAACTTGGGAGGCCAAGTACAAAGAAAAAGATTCAAAACAGCCAAAAATTCTCTCTTGAGCAAGCTCAAGGAATAAAACGCCTTAGAAATTCAGGGGCTCATTAGGCAGGAGGAGCCTCCTCAGTAGTGCAAGTGACAGAACTGAAAGTGATGCACATCAAACTGCAAAACCCTCTTCACACCTAGTCACGGGTGGAGCTCGAATATGTGTCCCTAGAGTGCCCAAAAAAGATGACCAAAAGACGAAGAGGGCTATGGATTTTTCAGAAGGCCCAAGCCCGATTCTTTAACCGTGGCAAGCTGAAACTCTCAAAGTTTGGAAAATCCCTTGACAGTTCATAGAATAAGGGACATTGAGAAAAAAATTTCCTTGAAACTAAAAACTCTAAGACAGTTGTCTCAAGAAACTAAGCAACTTGGACTATGACGAACATAAATAATCAATCGACCAAGGACAATGAGGAGGTGGTATATGTGTTATGGAAGAATTAATTCACAATCAAAAGTCTTGAACACCTGTCAAAATACATAGATGTCAAAGCAAAATTTGAAGGACAAATATTTATTTATTACATGCTTATATGGAAAACCAGATCCCGGAAAACGAAGAGTAATTTTGGGAATATTTATCTGAAAAACTTGGAACCAAAGTGCAACATGGTTGATCATATGAGACTTTAATGAGATTCTCTGTAACTCAGACAAAAGTGGAGGACATCAAAAGCAGAAAGCTTTTTCACTCACTTTAGGACCTTCTTATATGAAAATGATCTCTTTCATATACAACATTATAGTGATTGGTTCTCATGGCGAAGAGTCCGCCACTCACACCTAATAAAAAGCAGACTGGATAGATCAGTTATCAATAGCCATTGGACAACAATTTTCCCACATTCTTGATGTGAATACCTAGCCTTTGAAGGCTCAGATCATCGACCCCTTATCTCCTTCATATCTCGAAAAAGAAAGGAAAACAAAGGCCTTTTCTATTATAATCGCAATCTTAGTATGAAGAAGGAGATTATGTCTTGTCTAGAATACATGGAACTCAAAACCTGCAGCTTCGGTAGAAATAAGGATTTTTGCATGTCGTGCGGAAATCATAAGCTGGAGGAAATCTAATCAAGTAAAGAGTAGAAAACAAATTGAACTCAACAAAAAGAAACTGGAAGAGGCAATGGTTAGTCCTCCAACACAATGAACTGCTCATTCAATCTTTACACCTAGAGCTCAAAACTGCTTACCAAGAGGAAAAAAGTATATGGAGACATAAAAGCCGTCAAATCTCGTTAAAGTTTTGAGAGAAAAAACTCTGGTTTCTTCCACGCAATAACCAAAGGATGAAGAGCACGAAACCACTTTTCTGTGATCATGGATGACGAAGGTAGTGCCCATTACTTGGGCCTCCCTGAACACTTTTGGGAGGGAAAAAGGATTTCTTCTCCATAATTGTAGAAAAAAACATTCAGAAAGCAAGGAGCTGGTCATCCCAAACATCTTTCACTTCTGGGAAAACCATAATGTTTAAATTTGTATTATCTGCCATGTCAACATACGCTATACAATGTTTCGTTTACTTGTTAGCTTATGTGATAGGATCCAGCCGGCTCTAACTCGGTTTTGATGGGACTCCAAACCAGGTAATAAATGGATGTCTTGGGTCTCTTGGCAAAAGCTCCCTAAAGGAAAGAGAAATGGAGGAGTTAGTTTCAGAGATCTACAAGCTTTCAACACGTCGCTGCTCGCTAAACAAAGCTGGAAACTACTCAAAAACCCAAAAGCTTATTAGCAAAAACCCTCTTAAGCAAATACTGTTTAGAAATTAACTTCATTGATGCAACTTGCCCACCTTCAAGTTCCCATGGATGACGAGGCATAGTTCAAGGAAAAGAATTTATCAAGAAAAGGCTGGGAAAGGTCATTGGTAATGGACAAAGCACACGCCTATGGAATTATCCATGGAGCTTGCCTTTAATCAGAGAAATAATACAACAAATGGAAAATGAAATCTTAAGCATTGAACCCAGCTTACACGGCGCAGAGGATTCCTATATCAAGTTAGCTCATACCACAGGCGATTATACTACTAAATCTGGGTACTTTTTTGCCCTACAGGGAAAAAATCAACCAGTCCAATGAGCCAAATTCTGAAAGCAACTCTACACCCTTCAATTGGCAGGGAAGAAATATGGAAAGGAAAGTTTTCTGAAAAATGAAGATGTTCTTATGAAAGTTATGCAGGAAAACATTACTATTGGATCCAACATGGAAAAGAGAGGAATACTCACTGAAGCTAAATGCATTCACTATGGAGAAACAGAGAGCATAGAGCATATATTCCTCCAATGCCAATTTGCTCAAAACGTATGGAAACTCCTCCTGATCTTCATAGGACTCGACGTTTCATTGATATGATCCTCAGAAAAGGATTAAATGGATCAAAGAATTGGATGTGTCTCCCTCCCACAGAAATTGAAAACAGCTTAATGTTTATGTGGGTGTGTTGGGCTCTTTGGACTTCACCTAACAAACACATCTTCGAAAGTAGAAAACCATCACAGAGGCGAGACAATGGCAATTGGCCCAAGAAATCCCCATCACAGCCCATCAGTTAACACTGATGATGTAGCATGGATTTCTTCATCGAAAGGCACATGATTAGGCATGATCTTTAAGACCCAGCCAATACTCTGAGCCCTCTTCCTCCAATAGTTATCGACGTAATGTGAAATCGGCCTTAATCACAAAGCTCTAGCTGTTCGGACTGCTTTCCAATCGGTGAAGGAGAGGAATTTCCAGAAGCTCTCAGTCCTTAGTGACTCGCTTCAACTCATCTCAGCTGATCTCCTCTCGGAAAGCTCACAAATAACTCCTATGGATTAGTGCTTGATATTTATCATCTTGTTTCTTACTTTTCTGTAATTTACTTTTTCTTTGTAAAGAGAGACCTCAGTAGCGAAGCCGAACATATCGTTAAAGAAGTTCTCCACCTACTATTTGTACCAACCAACTTAAACCGGGGCTTTTACTTTATGCAAGTTTCTACCCAAAAAAATTATATGTTTTTTATTCTGTTAACAATTAACAATCGGACATCAATAAAACTTGATCTATAATCTTAAATTTTAAATTAAAACAGAATGAGATTTGAATTTATTATTTTATATCAATAAAAAATAAACCAAGGTCTATTGCTAGGTGTTTTTATGTAATTCACACGAAAGGAAAAAAAAACCTAAAGCTATGGGAGATGATTCCCAATTTTATTTATGGTGAAAATACGTCACGAGTTTGA
>JAKUCM010003017.1:0-43192 GCA_023374145.1 Lepidium sativum
GAAGATGTCCCCATTATTATATTTTTGTTAAAGGGTTTAGAAATATTTCATTATTAATCGACTATACATGGTCTTGTCCAAGTATCTATCGAATTTTAATGTGAGAGAGAGGATTTAGGATCTTACAGGCCGTAAGAGGAAGCAGCCAAGTTTAATAATTTATTGAGAAGCAGAAGAGCATGTGCATAATTATATTTAAAATCTACAACTAACCTAGAGACAATCAATATCCATGAATATGTACATGCAATATTTTACTTAGTTTCTTATGAAAAAAATTATAATATAACTTTTTCTAAATTTTTCTACATCTGCTGATTACGATGATCAATCTAATAGCTCCAACACCAAAATTCGAGACATTTTCACTATAAAAATTAGATTTTAGGTTATCCAACATGTATTGTCGATCTAATTGATAGAAAAAGAAACAATTTGATAGAATATATTTAAAAAAGTTAAAGGAAACAAAAAAAACACAACTTACAAAAGCTACCTTTTACTTATGTTTAATTTTTATAAATATATATATATATATATATATATTCAAATTATTTCATTACTATTTACGATGAAAGTTTGTTCAATTTTTCATATACATCCATTCATTTTGGTCATTTTTAGGGTATCTCTTAAAATATTATAAATACATTAAATTATTTCTTTTCATGACCATGCATAGATAACATGCTTCAACGAATAAAATAGTAGTAAAAACAAAACCACTCTAAAATGTGAAAGGAAAATCAGTGTTCTTTAAATAATGAGATACAATATGGAATTTGCTTCTCTCTTTTTCTACCGTCACTGATTTGTTTTGTCGATTACATTCACAACCCAAAAAAAGCTAAGAATATATGTTTTTTATTGCGTTGACAAAAATATTATATCGAGTCATAACCAAGAAAAAAGTGCCACGAGCTTTCTTACTAATGGAAAGTGGTAATCACGCGCTACCTTACACGCGTGAGAAGTAAGTACTTTAAAGTAGTTCTCTTGTCTGAAACTTAAACCAAAGTGTCACCGTTTTGGTTCGTCTCAGTCCACTAGCACGAGGTCCACGACTTCCGTTTGCCTTATTATTTATGCTCTCTCGCTCTTTCTCTACACTGCAAAAACCAAGACAGATAAAAAAAATGTTTGTATCATCTCCGGTGAAGACGAACTTTAACGGCGTAAGCTTAGTGAGATCTCCGGTGTTTCCCGTTATTCCACGACGGCGAACACACCGAGTTTCGTTTTCTTCAAGAGAGTTTCGAGCTGTGATCAGTCGTGAAGAAAAAACAGTGGATCAAGAAGGCAAGAAAAGTACTTATGATCTACAGGAAAGCTCTAAGCTTCCATGGCAGCAATCTGAGTATAGTGGAACCAAAACTGTTATGGCGATTGTCAAGATTAGGAAGAAGATGAAGGAGAAGCTTTTGGAGAGATTTCAGCATCAATTAGAGCTTTTTCTAAAAGTGATTGGTCAAGGATTGTTGATTCAGCTTGTTAGTGAAGAAATTGATCCTGGTTTGTTCTCTTCTCTTAACCAAATAAATTCATTTTAGTACTTTTTTGAACAAAGCCAAATATTTCGATTTACCTTTTTCAATTTGTTCCTTTCTGAATTTCTTTGGAATTTCTTTTATGGCTTTTTCTCTTTTGAATTTTCAGATTTTTTTTTTAAAGTTAGCTTTAAATTCTTGCTAGCATTTTTGTTTGTTTTGGATCGTTTTTTTCTTTTCTAAATTTATTTTGGTGATAAACTCAAGATGACAGCTATGTTAGTCGTTGATAATTCAATGGTTAGAGATTTAACTATAATTAATTTAAGACACATCAGCCAATTAGATCATAAGCTTCTCTTTCTACTTAGGTGTCATGATTGTTATAGATGAACACGTTGGTCGTTTACTGTTTCTAAAGATTTGAGATCTCTTTACAAATATATGATCAAATGATAAATCGAATCTTTCTTCTTCCTAATCTCAGATTAGGCATAGCTTGATTTATTTCAACTTTTTATTTATTTTGTATTGTTTTCTTAGATTGCCTTATGCATTATTATTTACGTCATCCTTGTGCATTTATGAGCCAAATCGTCAGAATTATCATGTAGTTTTTTCTTTATTTTCCCTGCAGTATTCTTGACAATTCACCCATTGTTTTACTTCATAAAGTTAGTGAAAGCCATAAATAATGCAAAAATTAAAGACTCTTGACTTTTCAATATTTCACAGCTTATCAAGTATTTTTTTGTTCGTTTTCAACACATGCTTGGATGGTGACGCTAACACTAATTACAAAAAAATGAGCAAATATATGTCTTTACTTTCCATTTTTAACCCTTTTTTGTTTCTTTCGTTGACAATTATACAGGGTTAGTAATGTTATGTAAAGCTTGGATTTGCATATGAATTGTTTTTTGTTATGTTGCAGAAACTGGTTTAGGCAGGAGAAGTTCAGAGAAGCCAGTGCTTGGAATCCCAAAGGCTGTGGAAAATCCAAGGTTCCTGGAATTCACAGCCTTTTTTACAGTCCCTACTGACTTTGGTAAACCTGGAGCCATTCTAGTGACCAATCTTCTTGCCTCTGAGGTTTGTTTATCAGAGATTATTATTCGTGACGGTTCTGATAGCATTCTCTTCCCTGGAAACACCTGGATTCACTCTAGGAATGATAATCCTGAAGCTAGGATTATCTTTGGAAGTCAAGTAAGAGAGACTCTTCTTCTCGTTTTATTATTGAACTGCCTTGAAACGTATTTTGACTAATTAGTGAGAACTCTATTGTTTTCATAGACATGCCTACGATCTCAGACTCCAGCTGGGATCGAAGATCTACGGGATAAGGACTTGCTTAGTGTTCGTGGTAACGGAGAAGGCGAGAGAAAACATCATGAGAGGATTTATGATTATGATGTTTACAATGATTTGGGAGATCCACGTAATCCAGAACGAGTTAGGGAAGTTCTCGGTGATGATCAGGAGATGCCATATCCAAGACGTTGCAGGACTGGCAGGCCTTTAATTCCAAAAGGTGATTCATCGATCTTTTTATCACTCACTCTGCATACTTATGATTCATTTAGTGTTTTTGAGACTTTGTTTTTGTTCTCTTGACGTAGTGAAAGATGAAGATCCAGTGTGTGAGAGTAGAGGCAATGAGTGTGATGAATTCTATGTTCCAAGAGACGAAGTTTTCGAGGAAACCAAGAGAGATACCTTTAGAGTTGGAAGATTTAAGGCTCTCTTTCACAATCTTATGCCATCGATTAGAGCATCATTAATGAACTTAGACATTCCCTTCACATGCTTCTCGGATATCGACGGATTATACAAAGCTGACATTGTCTTGCGACATAGCGAGTCAAACGACTCAGGTCCTGGTGGCTTTATCACTGGTTTCGTGAATCGGATCCTTAACATTACTGAAACACTGCTGAAGTACGACACTCCAGCTGTTATAAAATGTAATTTTGTCTATGACATTATCTCATTCAGAGTACTATTAGTTTCTTTGGAATGTATACATATTTGATTACTCTTGTTATGTGTTGTCAGGGGACAGGTTTGCGTGGCTACGAGATAATGAATTCGGACGTCAAGCTCTTGCTGGTGTCAACCCTGTGAACATTGAGCTATTAAAGGTATGTTTCAGTTTACCATTTTTGTAAAATCTTATTTTCAAGAGTTTCTGAACCTTTTGTAATGTTTTGACAGGAGCTTCCAATACGAAGCAAGCTTGACCCGGATGAATTTGGACCTCCAGAATCTGCTCTCACAGAAGAAGTGATAGCTCGAGAACTTGAACACCATGGAACAACTATAGAAGAGGTTAGCTAGTGACATTTTTTGGTATGTTTTCTGACTAAAATCTGATCTTCTCATCTTTGTTGATGGCGACTTATGCAGGCTCTTAAGGAGAAGAGATTGTTTCTCCTGGATTACCATGACATGCTTCTTCCATTTGTAAACAAGATAAACACCATTGAAACAGATTCAAGAAAGACATATGCTTCGAGAACAATTTTCTATTATTCAAAGAAGGGAGCTATGCGGCCGTTGGCCATAGAGCTCTCGCTGCCTCCTTCACCCGAATCCGAGAATAAATTTGTATATATTCACGGCCATGACGCTACTACTCACTGGATTTGGAAACTAGCCAAAGCTCATGTCTGCTCAAACGATGCTGGGGTTCACCAACTCGTAAACCACTGGTAAATTGATTAAGTTACTTAGCTTGATTTGCAGTCTCCATTGATGTATTCAACAGTACATAATTTGTTTTTGGTTTGCAACTCTCTCAGGCTTAGGACTCATGCATGTATGGAGCCTTACATTATTGCAACTAACAGACAATTGAGTACAATGCATCCAGTTTACAAGCTGCTTCATCCACATATGCGCTACACGCTAGATATCAATGCACGTGCGCGTAAAAGCTTGATCAATGGAGGAGGTATTATCGAAAGCTGCTTCACACCTGGAAAATACTCAATGGAACTTAGCTCTGCAGCTTACAAGAGCATGTGGCGATTTGACATGGAAGGACTTCCTGCTGATCTCGTTCGAAGGTAAGAAGCTCATTGCTTTGCTGAATCACAAAACACTCTCTTTTCAGCACTCTAAATGCAATCTGGCATCATTTACAGAGGAATGGCAGAGGAGGATCCAACAGCTGAATGTGGCGTGAAGCTTGTCATTGAAGATTATCCGTATGCAGCAGATGGTTTATTGATCTGGAAGGCCATTAAGAACTTAGTCGACTCTTATGTGAAACACTTCTACTCTGAGCCCAACTCCATAAACTCTGACACTGAGCTTCAAGAGTGGTGGAAAGAGATCAAAACTGTAGGTCACTTCGACAAGAGAGACGAAACTTGGTGGCCTGAACTCAACACAACACAAGACTTGTCCCAAATCCTAACCACCATAATATGGATCGCCTCAGGTCAACACGCAGCCATTAACTTCGGACAGTACCCGTTTGGAGGGTATGTCCCGAACCGACCTACTCTATTGAGAAAACTTATACCGCAAGAAACCTGCCCGGAATACGAAAATTTCATGAGGAGCCCTCAATACAGTTTCTTAAGCTCTCTACCATCACAGCTCCAAGCAACAAAAGTGATGGCAGTTCAGGAAACGCTCTCGACGCATTCTCCTGACGAAGAGTACTTGATAGAGCTGAAAGAAGTTCAGAAACGTTGGTTCCAAGATGAAGAAGTGGTAAAGTATTTTGACAAATTCTCAGAAGAGCTTAAGGAGATAGAGAAGAAGATCGACGAGAGAAACAAAGATAAGAAACTGAAGAACAGAACAGGTGCAGGGATGCCTCCTTACGAACTACTTCTACCTACTTCATCACATGGAGTCACTGGCCGTGGTATTCCCAACAGTATTTCCATTTAAAGACATTTTTGTTCCATTTAATTTCATATATATTACTCTGATAATTATGTTTCTAAGCATATAAAATCGTAATTACATCATCATGATAATAACAATAAAATAAATTGGACAGGACAATGGAGAAAAGTATTATTAATTATTTATATAGTGCTTCTCATGATACTAGTTGAATTAATTAATAAGAAATTGTATATACTTTTCAAAACAGGGAAATGTGATTGTGACTGATTTCTACAAAATTATTTATATCATAATATATCTTCCAATGAGAATATCATTATCATAGGTAATAAACTAGGAACAGTGTAACGAAATTGCAGATATTATACACCCTAATAGCTAACACCAGCTATAATAGAAACTTTCCATAATTTATGTTCATAAGTAATTTGCAATAAGAATGAATATGTTACCTAATTCATTTTTTATAATGGCGTGTAACCCTCTCTACAATATAATATGTTAAAATTAAATTTCTACTAAATAAAACTTATCAAATAAATGTATATATTTTAATTAAAAAAACAAATGTATACTTGATTATATTAATAAATTTTACAATATACTACAATGGTTCTAGATTCACTACGGTTTCTGTATAATTTCACTATAGCAATTTTAAAAATAGTTTAATTTGTTGTTTGTAAAAACAGACATCAAATATAAGGAAGGTGGTTCTTTGGAATATTGGGAGAAGAATCAAACGAAACATATTGCAACATCAGTTAGTTTTTTGTGTCAACAATTGGTCTGAATTTTAGTTAAAACCGACACCATAAAAAAAAATTATTTTTTCTAATCTTGATATCTAAATATTTTTAAATCGATTATACTATTGAATCACCTATCATCAACTTACAACATCAGTTATGAATATTTGTTTGCTGTAAAAAATTTTTCCAAAAAATTGTTGATATGTGACTACAATATGGTTAAAATAGCATGTCAGGAAATGAGATTTCTCAAAGAAATTTCTTTTAAAAGTTATTTTCCATTAGAATGATGACTATAGTTCTAGATTTTAATCATAAACCTTTTTTAAATCCTGATCAAAAGTTAAATACTTATGTAACATACTAAAATATAATTCGATTAACAGTATTAGTTTCTTAAAATTTCATTGTGTTTAGTTTAGTTTAATTAATTAATTTGGTCAAACCAAAATCATTCATCATATAAACTGAAAATCGGACATAGCCAGATAATTGACAAAGAAATGAACTTATTAAATTGTTTAAGTAATTAGGCTTTCCCACGTCTTAAGAAAAAAAAAATACATAGAACTGTTCTCACTTTATCATTTATATTCTTCATCCACCATCGACCGTTCAATTTAAACTTAACCCCACTTGGTATTAATCTAACGGCTAAAACACACACTAACCGGAAATTAATTATATAAATTTCCCCTCCAAATCACACCGCTAACCAAATGCCAATTCCTCGATTCTGGGATTTTTAATGTTATCTCGCTTCCCAATTTCTGATTCTTCACAAGTATTATATTTCAACTTTTCAGATTCATCGGAAAAATGATTTACAACCATCGATCTAAGACTCAGAGATATCACAATCGGGTAGAATGAGATCGGAATCGCCATTAAAGAGCTTCGATGTCCCCTTTCTCTGTTGTTCGAATCTGTAAACGTATCATTAGTGAGATGGAGACTGGGCAACCACCACTATCCGTTGAAACGCCGTTGTTGCTCGATTCAAATCAAGATCATCAAGAGCAATCTCCGCTAGAGACAGACGGCGGAGGCGGAGGCGTAGAAGAGGTAGTCATCGACGACGACCTCGACCAAACTCTGAATTGGCTTGAGGCGTTTCTGTCGGTCCTTGGGTTTAATCAGTCGTCTACTCGAAGCCTTGTTTTGTCGTGGGTGGTTTTTTTTAGTGATCGGTTTGGTGCTTCCGATTACAGCTCTGGAACTGGGGCATTGTTTAAACTGTGATAGATATCAGTACAAGAGTTTTGAACTCAACATCGTGATTTCACAGGCGATGTTGGCTGGTGTTTCTCTGCTTTGCGTTTCTCATAATTTGAGAAAACATGGGATTAGGAAGTTTTTGTTTGTTGATCAACTCAGTGGTCGAATGGAACGGCTCAGGCCTCAATACATTCAGCAAATCTCGGTGATTCTTCTTCTTTTTATACTCCATTTCAGATTGGACTCTGATGATACTTAGCTTCAAAGATTGGACACTGATTTTTTGACTAAATTGAGCATTTTTCTTGTTGTGATGTCTTGCAGAACTCTATAAGATTGCTTGCAATTTGGTCTCTGCCATGTTTTGTATTGAAAGCTGTTAGAGAGATCATTCGGATGATATATGTGCCTCATGATCAGCCATGGCTATCAGTTGCAATTCTCTTATCCATGATCTTGTCATGGACTTATTTAAGCACTATATTTTTGACAGCCAGTACCATGTTTCATTTAGTCTGCAACTTGCAAGTCATCCACTTCGAAGATTATGCAAAGCTCTTAGATGTGGAGTCTGAAATCTTACATTGTATCAGTGAGCATGGCCGTTTGCGCTATTATCTCTCCAAAATAAGCCATAGGTTCCGCATTTTTCTGCTTCTACAATTTCTGGTCGTCACTGCTAGCCAGTTTACCACACTTTTCCAGACTACTGCGTATAGTGGACGTATCACATATATAAACGGCGGTGATTTCCCGGTAAGGCAAACTCTTTTTTGCTGGTTACTTCTTATTTGACGAGGTTAAGCTTGAAACGATATCATATGTTCAGGTCTCAGCTGTGGTTCAAGTTGTTGGAATAATTCTGTGCCTGCACGCAGCAACAAAAATATCTCATAGAGCTCAAGCGATAGCATCAGTTGCAAGTAGATGGCATGCAATGATGTCTTGCTCATCTACAGATGCAAATCAGATGAGGACTTCTCCAAGTGGAGTTCAATTGGAGGCCACCATGAATCCACCAATTCCGTTTCCGACTTCCCATTCAGAAAGTGATGTGGAATCAATGGAGTACTACATGAGGATGCCTCCAACTAACCAGTTTTCTTCATACATGTCCATGAATTCATATCACAAAAGACAAGCTTTCGGTGAGGATTGTTTTGCCCTTTTATCTGTCTTTTCCACCAGATCCGAAATGATGACAGCTGATCAGATGATTGTTGCAGTGCTGTATTTGCAGATGAACCCAGGCGGGATCACGATATTTGGGTGGACAGTAGACAGGCATTTGATTAACACGATCTTCTTCATTGAGCTCTCTCTAGTTACCTTTGTGCTTGGCAAGACTGTAGTTTTCACTTCTGAATAACACAAGCAATTTTTTTTGGTTTGGTGTATATCATACATACCATTTCTATTTGCCATATAATAGTGAGATTAGCAATTGATTGGAGGAAACACTTGACATCATCCATTCTCTCGACCAATAATTTTCTACAAACAACCCACCAGACCTTGAACCACACTCCTTGCAGCACCATCTGTAGTGTCATGACATGTCTCTGAGCATGAGTTACAGCTTCAATACTGCCATTCCCGGGTAGAATCATGGTAAAATGTCAAAACCAACGATGTATGCTCATGCACAAATACAAGATAAATCCTTCAACCATCCGAGAATAATTGGCTGAGTTAAAGAAAGCTCTACAGTCACTTGTTAACACTTTCCAGCATATGCTTCTTTAAAGGTTGTGAGCCCCAAGACGAACAATGCTAATTCAGTTTCCTTTTATTGAAAAGCTAAGAATTAGTTTATAACACTTTGCTGTTAACACCCTAAGTTTGACGAAAACCATGAAATCAGCAAACAAAATAGAACTAAAGCTTATTTCAGAGACCTTAGCGTGGTGAATCCCTGCCCGAAGTACCCAGGATTTACTTTATCAGTTCTCATCGACTCCTAAGCGATCAAAGTACCAGGACTATACATTACCTTGGGACGATTTCATCAGCATTCACGTCAATTCTTGAAGACAAGAAGAGTGTCACCTCCACCACTTCAACACCAGAGTTTCTTGCAAGCACAATGTCAATTATATAACAGGGTAGATTAAAGAAGTTCTCGAGGAAAAGAAAAGGTTCTTCCTCATAGTAGTAAAGAAAAAGATCACCATTTAATAACAGTATGCTACATACATAATTCAGTAGGAATTGAGTTTTTATTATCATGCCACACCTTGCAGAACAAGCACTGTCAGAAAGCCATAGCAGTAATAACTGACCAGCCTAGCTTGTGAGAACATTACACCTGCAAGGATTCTCGGTGACAATGGGAGGAAAATTATCTTCACAAATCACCAGAGACCCTTAAAGTGAGTAAAGAAAACATGAATGATATTCTAAAATACAAATGCTCCAACCTCTGCTTAAGCAGCAGCTCTCGCCTATAACGAGGAAATTCCAAAGTACGTGAGAGTATCAAGGTTATATTCCAACTGCTATCTTCGACTGGTGCACTGCACTTCAGCCAAACAGACCACCAGAGCCAAGTTCGGTTTGTGTTAATTCCTTCCTGCGTTGCTCTTCCAAAGGGTCAGGGCTCTTAATCATTCTCCTCCCACGCCTTGACATAGAGGTAAAGTGTTAAGAGACAGAATTATAGTCAACAAGTGATCGTTTCAGTAAGACAGATCTCAGTACCTGTCTTGCGCATGTTGAGCAGGGAACGTGGGCATGAAATCTTTGGATTTTGGCAGAGGGACTTCACGGAACCAATCATGCTTAAGAGCTTCATTGACAGTTATTCTCTGTAAAACAAGTGCACAGATCCAACAGTCAAGAAACAAACAAGGTGCATACTGGATTCAAATGCATGCAACAGATATATTCTCTATTACCCTCTCAGGATCGTACGTTAGGAGCCTGTTCAGCAAGTCAAACCCAGCATCAGACAGAACAGGTGCACCAGTGAACGACGTGGCAGGAAATTTCTTACGTAATAGGTTATACCTAAGAGAACAAGCCAGTGGTGAGAAGCACGACATAATAACTATGAAAACGTTAGCATCTACTAATAGGCCAGAAAACAAGACGACAATACTTATAGCTAGAAAGCATGGGAACAATGTATACTACGTGATCCTTCCATTAAAACTGGAAACTCAAGATATTATAAATACTTACTGATGCTTCACAAAGTTAACCTTGACTCCAGGCAGCTTGGAGAACCCAGGCCAAATTGATTCATTTGGAGTACCAAGGATTCTAAAAATCTGTAAATCAAAAGCAGCTCATTTATAAGCTGTATCTGGCAACAGGATGGCTGGAGATCAAAGTCAAAATCAAAGCTTGTAATACCTTGTCAAGTTGATCAAACTCTGTTTTCCCATTAAACAATGGCGCCTTCGATAATAGTTCTGCCATAATGCAACCCAGTGACCACATGTCAATGGCTGTAGAATATTGTTTTGCTCCCAAGAGAAGTTCAGGTGCCCTGGAAAAACAACTGCAGTCTTTAGGCTTGGTCCAGGAAGTGAAGATTATTTCTAAAACAAGAAACAAAACAGGTCAAGAAAGTTGAAGCAAAAATATTTCCTAATGTGCCCAGTTTATAATGGACCATTCTAAGTGATGTCCAAGCAAATAGCGCAAAATCGTCAAGTATTCAGAGGCTAGGCTGGCATATTATGAAGACTATTCTCAAAGTGGAAATATAAGGATCCAAGTCAGTCACATCACTCAAGTTTGTGGTGCCACTGAGAAAAAATCAGATACCATGGAACGCCATTTAGAAACAAGACATCTAAACTCATTGATCCTAATGTGCAGGATTAAAAAACAGAGAATGGTGTCGTACATTACTAAAAATGGCCAATATTGATAATCATAAAAAGTCCACGGGAACTAAAATTACAATCACAAATGCAGAAACAACAGATTCTTCAAAAACTAGAATAGGACATAAGGTAATATAGCACTTTACCTGTACCAAAGAGTAACAACCAGATGAGTATATGGCTTCAGTGGGCTACCATATTGCCTAGCCAGACCAAAATCGCATATCTTCAACTCACCCCGATTGTTTAAAAGCAGGTTAGATGTTTTCAAATCTCGATGAAGCACCCAGTTGTCATGAAGATACTTGACGCCCTCTAAAAGTTGAAGCATTAAGCATTTAACTTCACTTTGACTGAAACGCTGCTTCATTGTCTCCATTAATGCTTTAAGATCATGTTCCATGTATTCCATCACCATAAAAATGCTATCAAGACTACTACCCACCACCACCTCTTTAACATCCACTATTGATGGATGATGGAAAGACAGAAGTATATTAATTTCCCTAAGAGCAGTCAACGGAAATCCTTCTCTTTCTTTTTCCATCTTCACCTTCTTCAACGCCACAATTTCACCTGTTTTCTTATCCTTTGCTCTATAAACAACACCATAAGTGCCTTCATCTATTTTGTTTAATCTCTCAAATTCATCAACACTTCTACAACCCTGAAGCATGCTTATACTTCTCAGTGGAGTATAAACAGGTTCAGGTGTCTCATGCCGGACATATTCGTTATCGGAATCTGTTTCACAGAGGTTGTCACTAGTGTTTCCTCTTCTGCGTTCCTCCTCATCTATTTCCATCTTGTCATCCTTAACAAAATCCTTCTCCTCTAAGCCATCTCTTTTTCTTGGAAAACAATGGTGCCTCCCTTCGTCGGAATCAGATGATCTGTAACCTTCTCTCACTAACTCCCCGGCCTCAGGTGTTAGTGACTTACTCTGCAATCTCCCCTGAACGGGAAATGGTTTCTTCCTCCTTTTGTTTGCTCCCACTTCTTCTACTATTTCACCTTCGTCAGTTGGAGAACTGTTGCCAGCAGCCCACCGAGAAGATGATATATGCCTTGTCGGCAAGATTTCGTCCTCTTCCACGTGTGCTACATTCTCTTGTTTGCCATCCTGCCCAGTGTTTGATGATTGTTGTACCATACACAAAGAAGACATCTCGACCGAAGGTGACAAATCAGGCACAGAAACTGCAGAAACAACTTGCGCAGGATCTTGATGCATGCTACTCTTCGATGGTGGAAAATGAGAATAGCCATCACAATTGGCATTAGGTGAGTGGCTTGACCTCTTAGTTAGTGGTGGTGGGGGCGGAAGAGGTGTCACCTCCACAGGATTTTCATTTCTCCGCAAATAACTTTTATCAAGGTCATCTCTGTCCCATACTATTGGTGAAAACTTTCTCTTCTTTTCTACAGGGCTTTGAGCTCTATTCTCTACCTGCTCCAGTACTCCATTATTTTTCACCAGTGATTCCGACTCAATCATATCATCCGACCCGCTCTCACTAGAGAGCTCACCTGGTTCCCTATCCACAGACCTAGCTGAAAACCCGCATCTTTTAGGACCACGATCAATGACTACTTCTCTACTAACTGGATCGTTCTTCATTAACCTATAGCCACTATTAACCATGTCTCTCTGTCTAGCTCCAGACCTAACTCTATCTTTACCGCTTTCCTCCTGTCTTAGACTACTAACCCGTCCCTTTTCATTATCATGAGCACCATTTGTGTAAGAACTATCCCGTCTGGAAAATCTAGAATTCGAATCTTGGTCTCTCAAATCATGCTCAGGATATCTTACATTCCTCCCAGCCGTCATAACGTCAGCTCCAAATTAAATTCAGTGAGAAAGGGTCAAAGAACCCCAAATCCTATTTCAACGAACTCCCAAATTTGCTTCTAGGTAACTAGCCGTGTTCAATTAAGATCCCGGACACTTAATCTCAAAATGACAAATATCGACTAACGCACATATAGAAACTCGTGATCAAATCACTTAAAACTGAAGCAGGACATATGATCTAAACCTCAAAACCCTAGAAATCGAAAGCGGGACATGGAGATACCGAGGAACGAAAGTAGGAAACGAGAAGATAACTCAGGTTCCGAAAGTAAAATTCGATTGATAAAGAGTTGCAAAGTTCCGACTGACCGGTGTATATGACTTACCGTCGACAGGGGGATGAACAATGGCGGAGAAGGAGATAAAAGGGCGTTTCTCACGAGAGCTAAAACAAACGTAATCGCTTCCGAAGTTTAGGTCTCATAGATTAATTCTCCTCCATTTTATTTTGTTTTTACTAAATGGTGCCCCTAAATTTTTTTATTATTTAAAAAAAAATAGTAAATAGATGTTTTTATTAATATTGGGCACTACTCGGTCTGTGTCCAACGGGCTCATTCCGCAACGAACTGGCCCACAGACCTCTATTAAAGAGAGTAAGATAAAAATATATAATAAGTATAAGGCCACCTAAAGAGCGCATTTGCATAATTTGAAACTGAATCTCTATGTCTACATTATATAGGAATTTGGCTATTGGGCCGGCCAGTTGTGGTCCAACATAATTTGTCGTTGACAGAAAAAAAAAAAAAAATCCGATACACTTAATTTTCTGAAACAGTCATAAACGGAAAGTTTAATGTGCAATAAATCATTTTCAATAAGTTAGTACATAATCTGACACTTACAAGAAGAGAACCTGAGTTACATGAGTAGATGAATCATAATGTAACTCTAAAACCTACCATATTCTCCATCTTTAAGAGACAACAATATGAACAACTAATCACTGCAACAATATGCAATAAACGATGATTGTTTGAGTTGTTACTCAAAATATACTAATGATGATTGTACTAGAATATGACCCAGAAGTAATCATCTAATTGTGATTTGATATATGCATTCATAAACGTTATTATTGTAAGAGCATTAACCTGTGAAATGACTTGTTGTAAGAAAAAAAGAAATTGTTTGATCAACAAATGGAACAGTGATGAAAGCTTTACCAGTTCCAATTAGTATAAACATGAAAGAATTTCTAGTTTTTATCTGTTTAGAAACAAAGATAATTACAAAATAGCAAACAAGAAAATCAATTCTCAAAGAGATATCTCCATTCATCTCTTCAAAGAGTTACAATAGTTACTAGAAGAGTCACATCTTGTATCAATTGGTTCGAAAGAATAAAATTGATATATCCAAAGATTTCGACAATTGCCATAATCCTGCTAAAAGTTGAATCAAATTTGATCAATCTCACTGGTAAAATTGAACCGATGAATATAACCAAATGATTGAGGCATACCAATATATGTGATTCCCATCGACCAGTTCTTCTATAAAACATGACTTCTCGATATTGTGAACTCCTTGACCTTGGTTCTCTCCAACTCTTTTCACCTGAGTCAAAATTTGCGGCCAAGCCGGAGTTGGAGTTACCAATTTTGTCTCCATCGTCGAATCGGTCAAAGAACATATCGATCCAATTTCAGACCTTTAATTTTTTGTGGGTAACCCGCAAATCCGTCACGGGTTCCACCAAGTAACCCGCTGTCCATACTAAGTTTGATCTGTGAGACCTGCTAATTTTTGGACATAAATTATAATGTCTATGCTAGGGTCCAGAAAGACTTTATCGGGTCAAGCCCGCGGATATATAGCTCGGTTGACACCCTTACAACTGGCTGACACATTAGTCAAATTTATACATATATCACTAAACTAATATTATTTGCAATAGATATGTTTTTAAAATAATATTTTTAATATTATTATATTACTGGATGCAACCACGGTAGTTTTTTATTTAGGTGAATTAATTAATTAATATCTACTAATATAATATAAATGTATGTTATAGTATAAGTGTATAACTGTAGCTTTACCTACTTAAATCATCCACATAGTCCATTGAGTTATGAATTTTAGTAATTTCCGTTAAAAAACAAAATGATATGTTATAATCATGGATTTTTATAAAATTTCTAAAACTGAATGTCATTGAACTATAATAACTTTTAAATTTGTCGATCAGAGTAATATAATCGAAATTTGTCGATCTAAATATTATTATTATTTTAGTTGAAATTCATTTTATATATTATTCCAGAATTAAAGAGTAATAAGATATTAGTGAGAATAACTTTATGATAAACTATTTTCAGATAACCAATAAACCAAATGGACAAACAAAAACAAATTAATTTGGTATCATCTAATTGAAGGAATGCATTTAAAGATGACACGTAAAAGATTGTTGACGAAGTCTCTTTCACAATCCAGTCTCCCTCAAAGTCTCTACCCAAATTGATCAAAGATCATAGAAGTTTTTTGTATCGACCGTACAAAATTAAGATCCCAAATATGATTATACACAATAAACCCGTAAAGCTCACGACCTGCACCAAACATAATACCCCCGGGATCCATAAACTTAGATTATAATCATGGTTTCTCTAATCGCATACAAATTAAGATCTGAAATACTTACATATTTGAACATGTAACCATAACCATCGTTCCATGTGTATGGTATATTCATCCCGTAAATTCCAGCAATCAAAGAGTACGTTTGTATGCTAAGGTTCGCAGAACTTAAGACAACCTCCAACTGTACAAGTTTGGATAAGATCGAGTTTAGTGTCTTAAGAAGAGAGACCATAAAGTAAAAGCTTTGTTTTAGATTATCTTTTACTTACCTGAATCAGCTGATTCCGATGATTATTTTGCTGTAGTATGAAGTTCGTTGATTAAATTCAGATTTCAAAAACAAATGTTGTAAAACAATGGGGACTTGGTTTATATGTTACCTTGATCTTAGTATAATCTTCTGTGTCATCGATAAACTTACGTAGCTGCGCATTATAATCAAAACTGAGAATGAGAAGTTTTTAAGAAGGAAATATATAAATCAAAAGGTAGCAAAGAAAGACAACTCTTGTTAATCTGTCCAAAGTGCTGTGGATTTGAATGAAGTAGGCCTGAAGAGATACGAAAACGTTACAATTTAGATTTCAAATGTGAATGGAAGATAAAAATATTAGTGGGTCCAAAAATATAAACTAACCTCGAGCAACATTTCAAGTTCTTCAACATCCGCAGGAACAATTGTAGAACAACTAACAGATGATGAAGCACCAGAAAGTTTCCTTGAAAGATAGAGATCAGCCATGTCATCATCATCAGCTAGCAATTGTTCGAGCTCAACTTTTACCTGCAAAAGGCAATAAAGCTTCTTACTTCTTTATTTTATTTTTCAAGTGGGTAGACTTAAACTCTTTCCTAACACCCCAAACAATATAATGTGAGAATTATGCGACTTTTTGGAATCAAACTCCGGTGGATAAAACAGCAGATGTGGATTTAACTAGTTGACTAAGAGCTTTTGAGAAAACATTTTCCTTCTTATACAAATTCTCATTGGAGATAAGTCTTAACCTTTAGAACTCGAGCTGTCAAGCGAGTCATGGCATTCTTTAATTTCCGAACTCCATCCAAGCTACGGCCACTAACCTACAAGATGAATGTGCATGTAAACAGACTGTTGAAGTTGGATCACTCGTGATGATGAAAAAAACAGTGAAATATAAGATTAATTACCTTTAAGGCAAGCTCATCTAAAGCAGAATAAGCAGCTGTTTCTACTTCTGATGTTTTTGCGGTTAAGAAGCTACATATAGCTTCCAAAACCACTTCGAGTGCCCGAAATTCGAATGGAGTCTCTATCTCGGAAAATAAAACATTTCAATATACAAAATATTTAGAAAAACCAATAGTCTCTCGGGAATGAAAATAAGAACGTAGCATCTTCTTCACCAGTCTCATTGTTGTTTTGTGCATTTAAGCTCTGACAATTGCATGGTTTGTTTCCAATAGGTAAGCTTCTTTGGAGCTTCGTTACAACGGGTATAACATTTTCATCTGATGGATTTCGAATTAAAACCTGTGGTCTCATTCAAAACAAACTTCACATAAATAATATCAACCCTAGTTTCATCGTAAAGTAAAAGGTCCATCGAGTCTTATATAAGGAAAGAATCATTAAATAATCTAACTAACTTATCAACACAAAAATCTAATTAAGCAATCTTCTGAGTCTAACTAGATCAAAATTCCATTAAAGTTCGATTCTTTAACAAAATCTTACTAGGAAGAAGCTGATTTCAGCAAAATTCAGAAATTTCTCAAAGAAATCAAAATTAAATTATATAATTCTAAATACTGCAAAAACCCTAGAAGAAGTAAAGAGAGAAAACAAACCTCTTCGGAAGTGATAATGGCTTTAATATGCTGCATCAACCCAACAAACCAAAAGAACATGAATGAGTGAAGAACAAATAAGGTAAAAATTATACACGATATATAAAAATCACCTCGAAATTCAATACAATGGCTCTATCTCGACCAAAAATAGTAGATGGGTATAATAAATTAGGGTCGAGAATCCGGAGATCACGTGCGTGTATTTGGACACGTTGAATGATAGCATACTTATCGACATCGAGCGACGTGCTCTCTCCAGTTGCATCTATACGAAGCCAATTCCGTGATGTCATCAGCACCAGATTGTGTTTATGCTAAGTGTTCATCTACTCAGTAGCGAAAACGTCAATACCCTAACAAATTATTGTTTTTGAAGGTTTAGGAAAAATCTATTTTATAATCCTTAAAGAAAAATCTATCTTAACGTCAATACCCAAATATTAAAGTTTTTCCTTAAAAAAGGGGATTTTCGTAACAGAAAAACTAAATCCAAAATCAAGTAAAATGTATTTTATGAGTAGGCTTTTGAAAATTTTGTATTTATAATAATTTGGTGCACAAGAAATTCTTTGAGATATATATATATATATATATATATATATATATATATTTTTTTTTTTGTTAACGGGAGATATCTTTTAGATTGAAAGAATTTCTGTTACAAAAAAAACCAGTATTTAGATTTATATCACAAAGGAAAATTGTGTTCACACCTAAATATCTGCCATGTAAAGGTTCATCTAATATTTTCTGATTTATTTTATAGTTTTGTTAACAAATCGCATCATCTATGGTTTAAAAACCTTTGTTTATCGTTTCTGTTAATAAAATCTTTGTTTTACTTCTCTGTAAATATTATCGATATTTCTTATTGTTTTTTTTTTTATCCAAAAACTCTTTAATATACAACTCACATACTCCAAAATAAGTTGATAAAAAAACATACTCCAAAATAAGTCACAAATTAAACTAAAGGTTCGAAGAACAAAAGAAAAAATATAGGAAAACTCCTAAATTTAATCTTCATCCTCGTACGAATTTTAAGATAGAAAATTAACTTCACTAATCTTTGGCAGCTCGAGAGTACAGAGTAAATAAAAGTGACTGGACTCAGACCACTTAATGGCGCACTCTTCGAAGGATATGTGATCATAATTTACATTAAATCTTTAAAAGTCTTCACCTCCACCTCCATGCTTGGATCAAATGTCCTATAAATCAAAGAGAAAACAAAGAGAGGTAGAAATCTTGATTTGAGATAATCACAATCAAGAAAATCATGGAGGTGAAGGCTTATACAGATTTAAGGTAAAGTACAACATATATCTTATTTCTACATATGAAATAGGAGATCAACTTGTGATATGTTTTTCATACACGATTTTTTTTTGTTTTTCTGCGCTTAAACAAGGGACTATGGAGTTAGTTTCCAGCATTATAGTCTGATTAAGAAGACGAGAATTGTAAAAAAAAAGGCGCTAGTCTAGTGAAATCGTTAGAGCAATAGAGAAAGGAAGAGGAAGAAGAAAACGGTTTAACCATAAAGTGGAAGCATTCGAGAGCTCGTAACGACTCAGTGGTCAAGGGAACTTGGACTTGGAAAGATGGAAAAATACAATCAAAATAGAAGAAACACATAGTACAACTTACAAACATGTGGTATGGTTAGTTAGCATATCTTATCTAATTTTGTCCATTAGCCAAATTTATGCATAATATTAGCGGTAGATTTCGACTTTTAAATATGCAAATGCACTTATTTTTATTAAACTTACCATGTGTCACTTACATTAATATTATTTGCAATAGATATGTTTTTAAAATAATTTTATTAATATTATTACATAATTATCCGTTGGAAAAATTTAGCTATGAATTGAAAAGTCACAATTTTAATAACCCAAATTCCCTTGTCTATTTATTTTATAAATGAAAGAGTTAAATCGGAAAGAAAAAAAATTTGATTGCCACTTTTTATATTCCATGGAGGGGATACATAAAACCATTTCTTTAGATAAAACTAATCTTATTAATCACGAACATTCATTCATCTAATGGTCACTAATCATTTCTCATCCCACATTGTTCGTATTCACGACAAGCTTGATCGAATCACCAGTCATCTTTCAATCCTAAACTTCTATCTTTTTGCTATCCAAACATTTTTTAACTATCAAAATATCACCATCAAGTTTTAACTTTACTTTTTTCTATCACATTAGATTTCATATCTATAGTTGTTTTCCTAAAAAGCCAACTTTTGTTTTACCAGTCACATCAACTAGTATGGGTTTCCCAAATGTGTTTATGAAAATAGCAACACAACTTTTACTATTCAGCAATCATATATCTACACATAGTTGACCTAGTCAACCAAATTTAAGAGTCGCTGCCTTTTAAATTCTTATTAACTCATGCCTCACAAACTACAAGTCATAACTACATGATCTCCAAACAAAAACCATTGGATTTATATAGCATTGTTAGTTATTGAATCACTAAATCCATAAGATTACATTACTTCTAAAGACAATAATAATAGAGGATTTTATTGACACCAACAACAACGAAAAGGAAGCTTAAAGGAACAAGAGAAAGAAGAAGGCAAGTGACCACTTCTCCTTATATAATCAGCTTTCTCCGATGTCCTCACTGCCTTCTCATTCAGCTTTGCCTCTGCATTTGCTCTCTTCTCCTCCGCTATCCTTTTCGTCGCTGCCAGTTTGTTGGCCAGCTTCTCCTCCGCCCTCGCTTTCATCCTCTCCGCCTTCACCTACACAATGTTCTCAACTAAGTAATTTGATTCGGAAGATGGGATCATTCTAATCTGGAACGCAACTAAGTAATTTAACTCGGAAGATGGGATCATTCTAATCCGGAACGCGTATGATTTTGTATTACCTCCATTTTCTTCATCTCCATCTCTGCTTTTCTTTTCTCATGATTCTCCCAAGCGTCAATCTTTACAACCTCTCCTTTATACCTAACTCCGAAAACACTAATCACATTAACACCAACTTAATCATCCATTAATTAATTAAAGATAATCACCTAGCCATGAATTTAGCACGTTCTGCTTCATCCCAAGCCATGGCTCGAGCATCCATAGCACTCATTGCCTTCTTATTCTCTCCAAAACCATTCATCTTCTCATTATGATTATTACTCTCTACCCTTCTAACTTCCATCACCGTCGCCGTCGCCGTCCCGGTCCCCACCGCCTCAGCACCATGAGAACCTCTCACCGGTGAAGTCGCAGGACTTCTCCCAACCGGCGTTGTGGCTCGAACAGGCGTAGCTGTTCTCGAAGGCTCTTGGCTACCAATAGGAGTCATCTCAGTTCCCATATCCCTCACACATACCGATCGAACCACAGCCGTTGGATTAATATTATTCCCTTTTCTCCAAACAGATTCTCCACAATCTACATTTTTAGTCTCAACCTCTGGTCTTCCTGCAACAGTTTCTTCATCTTCATACTCAACATACTGATCTTCTCCTTCACGTTCTCTCTGTGAAGCAGAAGCTATGAGTCTAAGATCATCAGCGTTTGAGTTTCTCGGCTTAACACTCCTAGAGTTATGACTACTCTTCTCTCCACCACCACCACCTCCACGAGCAAACGCTACACCAGAAAGCCATTTCTGAGCATCGTCCCATTTCGATGGTGCAGGCTTACCCATAGTAGACCTGTGGTGGTTTGGTGTCCGGTTCGAACCCTTCTGAAACTCAAATCCATTTGTAACCTCCGGTGTTACTGGTCTAATCCATCCCTTGTTATCTTCTACACCAGATCTCATTCTTTCGATACAAAATAGCACCCAGGGATCTACTTAGAAAACTCAGAAGCTTTTATATATATCCATTGAAATACAAAGAAATGGATAGAAAGAGCGATGACTTCGAAGGATTAAGAAGATAGATAATAATAATCGAAGTGAGGAAAAGATGTGGCGTAGTAATCAAAGAGTCGTCACTCTCATAGAACCCACTTGATGATGAAGTGAGAGATTCAGAACTCAGACATTAATGCCAGATGGGTTGTTGTATAGACGAGAATGATAGTCTTTAAAACTCCATTTAACTCTGTTTTTTTCTATCTAAATGACATTACCCCACTATTTGTTTTTTATATTATTTCTAAGAAAATACAAAATGTAATTCAATGGGTTTTTTCTTAGGAGTATAATAATGGTCAGATCTGGTTCGTGATAATACTGTAATACGTGGGGAGGAAGTGAACATTAGTAAATAATGAAAAGTGATGATAATAATGCAATGGGAACAATCAGAAACAATAAGGAGGAATCTCGAGAAAAGCAAAAGAGTTTGGGAAAAAGTTAAAAACGTAAGAATGTAATTCCCGAGAAGCGTTATATTTTAAGATACAGTTGTACTTTTTAACGGTAACTTTAGATTAGGAATGGTAGATGAAGATGGAGTTTGTAGAGATGATGACACGTGTACGGTTAAAGATGTTGGAAGGAGCGGTGAGAGATGGGTTTTGTCGGTTCGGGTTTGGGGGGAAAAACGGGTCCGGGTTTGACTGACAAAGTCACGTGGGTCTCTGACAGGTCCCCCTACTGATTGTGGACCGTAATTTTGGTTTCTTTAATGGATTCATTGTTTATTTTAGTACTTGTTTTCGCTCACATTTTCTATTTTTGTTTAGCTTTTTCCGTTAGGTTGAAACGATAATGTTTTGCATTATGTATATTTGGATTAGTGTATTAGTTTGTAGAGAATATTGTTTCCTATTGAATCGGGTACATAATATTCAGGAAAATTCCCTAATATTATTTATCAGGATGAATATGAAAACTCTTGTGGATAGGGACATAATTTATGTGGATCTTATCAAGATTAATAATTCAACTGAAGTTTTTAATTTCTAACAGTTTTTATAGAATGTAGTTTTCATATGACAACTCATTTTTTAGTCACGATCTTGTGATTGTCACAACGAATTTCAATAGTTGACATGATTTTGATATAAGAAATAGGTTTCATATCAAAATCAATAAAAATACAAACTTTGATGCGGGTTAGAAAATGGTAAATGAGATCAATTGCTAGTTCTCTCTAAGAGCATGATTATTAGAGAAACCCAATTGGGTCTCTTAAAAAAAAAAAAAAAAAAATTTTTTTTGGGTAAAAAACGTACCAATACGGGTTCGCCACGTGGCGAACTCGTCTCTTAAATAGGGGATGCAAGAGACGGGTTCGACACGTGGCGAACCCGTATTGGTCCGTTTTTTACCAAAATTTTTTGTTTTTTTTGTTTTTTAAGAGACCCAATTAGGTCTCTCCAATAATCATGGTCTAAGGATCTTAGTCTTTCACATCTATGGTTCGGCACAAAAGCGACTGTGGTTGAGGTCGTCGACGATCTGACTATGTCGTGGCTGCATTTGAGTTCGCATTAATAAAAATTCAGCAAAATAGTCTACACAACACGACAAGATGTTGATGTCGTCCAAGGTATATACATCTGTTCTTGTTCTTACATTCGACACGCCAACACAAAATATTTATCTTAGTGGTATATGAATGTTGTCTTTGTCCTACTTTCATATTTTTTCAACCATCGACATACTTAAATGCTTAGCAATCATGTGTACCTTACATTCTCTGTTTCAAACAGTATATTAGGTGCAATACATTGGGCTAAACAAGTGTTGACGTGTTGTCTTTAATTCTGAGTAATATGTTTAATGAGCCAACCGAAAGATAGAGTTCATGGAAGTTGTGCTGGAAACTCAGTATTTTGTTGTTGCAGGATCAAGAGTGTCTATTGTTCTCTTGTGGCTTAACATTATCTTCTTTATCATTACGTAATTTGCGAGTCAATATATATGAGTGAAAATAATGAGTCATCAGAAACAAAGAAAATCAGCATTGACTCTACCGGTAAAACTAAGTCTCTGATATCTGCCAGATCTTGGAGAGAGGATCCGTTACTTGGCCTGTTTCTTTTATGGATTAGACCCCTCTCTGCAAATAAAATAAAGATCCACGAAAGAGACAGAGCTTTTCATAGAGATGCTTTACGAAGTATTGATCTTGCTAAATCTAAACAGATCATGTTCGTTATAGTTCAAAGCACAGTTTAACAAGCTTCTATTTAACCACTTAGTTTTGGTTCTTCTTTAACAAACTCAAACCTATAATATATACATATTGTCAATGACAAGAGCTAAGCAGAAAAAAACTAGGGTCAACTAAATCCAAGTGCAAGAGTCCACTTGCAACATAAGGAAGATGTGAGCTTTTGATTCTGATGCACGTCGAGCTAATTGGCCATCAATGTGACAAAGTACCCAACAATTGCTGTGGTAATTCCAAGTATTCCACCAGCAACAACCTGATAACATTGGAAACATATGCCATGGTTTGATTGATCAAAGGTTCTTAGTCATGATTTGACTTAATTGGTACTTAGTTACTTACCTGTGGAGGAGTATGACCTAAAAGTTCATGCAAGGGTATGCTTTCAGCCAGCGGATGCTCTGCAGGAAGTTCATACACAATCTGATTAAGAACCTGGAAAATGAAGCAGAGACTCAAATGAGTGAACAAAAACACAAACACAGTTATGATACCAAAAGAAAAGAAGCAAATTCTAAAACCTCAGCTTGGCGTCCAGCATGTAACCTTACACCAGTTGCATCATACATCACCTAAACAACACATATCCTTCACCTTTATTAAATCATCTCCACAAAAAGATTGAGAAAAGGTAAGTGCAATTGAGCAAAAACATACAATGATTGAGAGAATCAAGGCTATAGCAAAATGAGATCTTCCAAAGCCTTCTTGTAAACCAACAGCTATAGCTAAAGCTGAAACTGTTGCTGAATGTGACGAAGGCATTCCTCCAGACCCTACAAGCCGTTTCAGGTCCCATCTCTTTTCATTATACCTAAACAAAAAACTTACACCAGAGTTTAGTTTCTTCTAAAGTCAATCATGATCCCTACTCAACAATTTAGAAAATCCTACAATTAGTCTGATCAAAAACCTATGGAACAAATACTCTGCATCCCTCTCAGCTCCATGAAGTAATACGAGTGATGTAAACGGTTAACGTACCTGGAGATGAAGAGTTTGACCAATTGTGCGATGGTGAAAGCTAGAACGGCAGAAATAAGAGGGAAATTCGTGAAAATTGAGAGATAATGAAATGAAGATGAAGCCACCGAATTCTCCATTTTTGATGATGATCGATGAATCTTGTAGCTTGTATGGCTTCTTCAATCTAGAAGTAGAAGGAGAATAAGAAGATACAGAGACAACATGAATCCACAAGGCGATACAGTGGTTGCGTGTGGAAAGTCTTTAGCTTGTGATTCTCTCTAATGGCTTCTTCTTCTTCTTCTTCAAATTTATTGCATTTGTTTTCTCACTTTTTCTTCGGCACCGAACAAGCTTTTATGGTTATTTAATTGTTTTTTCTACTAGCAAGTCTTCACGATCCTATGAACTTATAGATGAGATTATTAATTATTAATCTTTTTTGTTCTATTAAAAAATACACAAAGATAATTAGATATTTTTTGAGTATGTGTTTAGGGATTTTAAAATGGTTTCACAAAATATACAAAGCTTTTTTTGGTCGGAAATATACTAAGGTTTGAAATCGGCTAGTTTATATAAAATGGAGACATTGAGTGTGTATATTCACAAGATATACCATGTGAAATCATAATATATATATAGGTTAAATATAATTAAGCTATATTTTACATTAATTAATAGGTGATTGAGCAAGTATATGCTTCTCTGTTTGTAAAGTACGGTTAACAAAAAAAATTATTGTTCAAGCCGCATTGACCCAAAAATTGAACAAATTTGTTCCGGTCAATAGAATCGGTACAATTAGGTTTTACCAAAAACCCAATCGTTCCCTTTTCGCCACCGCACTATCTCATGTTGACGGCTCTCCGATCTCGTTGTTCGTATCTTCTTCTAGATCAGTCATGGAAGGTTTCCAATCGCATCATTGCTTCCTCTCCCTCGTTTTCTTCAGCTGCTGGTATCATTGATAGCTCTGAAGTTCTTACGCTTCCCGAAGTGGAGAAGATACTCGCCGACGTGAAAGCTGATAACGTGACGGTGATTCCGACGCATAATCACAGTTTCTGGGCTGATTTCACGGTCATCGCCACAGGAAGATCAGATTGGCACTTGAGAAATATCGCACAAGCTTTAGTCTACAGGGTACACGACCTTTTCACCTCCTACTTTTGCATTTTTTCTTTGACTTTGTTGATTCAAAGGGAGTTCCGAATTCGATACTTGAGTCCTTGATTAGATGTTCAATTTTTGATACAAGAGTAGATTATGAGTAGCTGTTTATGTGAACTCTTGAGTAATTGTTTCACATTCACTTCAGAAGAAATAGACCATAGAGTGATCATTGGTTTCTTTGATTCTCTGGTTTTGTTTCCTCACAGGCCAAGCAAAAGCAGAAAGGAGCAAAACATGTAATGCTGCCTTCTGTGCAAGGATACAATAGCAAGTGGATTGTCATAGACTACGGTTCGTGTTCATTCTACTACGTTTTGTACCTAGGAGTCTTGATTGTCATATTTCTTTGAATTTTGCTAGCTGTAATATCTTCCGCGGGATAAATGTAGGAAAATTGGTAGTCCATGCACTTGATGAGAAGGCCAGGGATTACTTTAATCTGGAAAGCCTTTGGACTGCTGAACAATCTAGTACTGAACCTTCAGATCAGGTAAACATTTTACAGTTTTGGGAAGCATTTCTCATACTTTGTGTAGATTAGTCTATATGGCCAAAATTTTGGTGGCTGCGAGGATTGGGCAATTGCGAGTAAAAGATGAAACTTTTAGCTTTAGGTGTTTGTCTATACTCTATACATCATCAGAAAACGGAGTTGGGGGATGGTATTAGGAAGTAAATCTTTTACGGAGACGGGGGATTTTATTATTTCATGCCTCCATGAAACTACACTGGTATGAGGATATAGCAAAGGACTGTCTCTTGAGTAGTTGTTGATTTAAGTAGCCAGTTATTAGATCTTCACCATCTGTGACTACATCTTTCTCTTGCTACTGAAGAATCTCTTTAAGAATTGATACAAAAAGACGCTTCTGATCCCTAGAAGCTCTTTATAATAGCCACTATTCTGGTGTGTTCGTGTTCATCTGTTCATCAATCATCCTATGACTTAACGATTGACTAGTTTATACAGCTTAGGTTATAATGTCTTCATTGATTCATCATTCCAACGAAACGTGTGTGTTTTTGATACAGGATCTCCAAAAAGCTTTTGTAAAGATCCGACCAAAGAACAACTCTAAAAGGAAACCGGCTAAAGTGAGTTCATGATCCTGTCCAATGGATGAGCAATTATTAGGCCAACTTCAATGGAGCTGCGAAGAATTTTTTTTTTCAAAACCAATGGAGCTGCATATATGACAATATACAATAGTGTGATTCTCCATCTTGGAACAATGTCATCACTAGTATCTTATTAGATAGATATGTGGGTTTTAATTTATACATACACCTCTTTAATTTAGTGAGTTTTTCTTGTTATTCGAATCCACTTAAAATAATGATCCTGATGATCTTCTTGTAGAGATTGCTTCATACACTGCAGCTTCTTCTTTGTCATCGGTTCACAATCTTCGAGTAGTTTCTAAATCCTTTGGACATGTTTGTGATGATCCATATGTTCTTTGTCGACTTTCTTTGCAAGACGTTCCTTTTGTCTCATTGTATCTCAACTCTGAAAGACAGCTTTCTAATTTTCTTAAGAGATGTGGGGATAATGGAAACCCTCAAGCCTTGTACCGTTTGGGGTTAATAAGCTACTTTTTAGAGAACCGTAAAGATGAAGGACTTGAATTGTTAGATGAAGCTGCTCGGAAAGGAAACAAAGAAGTTAAGTATGTTTACGGTTTGGTCTTGATCTGTCTTGGAGACCAAACAAAATAAACACAGAGCTCCTTATGTGTTGGTCTCCCACAACAAATCAAATCGGTGAATACTAATAGCTTCTAATGGCACAGACGTAAACACAGAGCTTCTTATGCTTTGTGTTGAGCTTAGCACGTTGGTATTCAAACTCGCGACCTTAAAAACTTACAAACATCATGAATGTATCATCATCTAAGGCATTAGCTACACATCCTTTTGGATAAGACTTTGGTAATATTCACGAATCACGACTCTTCTTAAATAAACATACAAGTTGAGTTCCTTTTGACATCGTCTTTGAAGTTCTAATTTGTGAATTTTAATAAGAGGGGATCTACTATACATCTGAACATTACATTGCGCGAATAATGGTAGCATAGAAAGTGAGGATTCAAAGGCTTTGCTTGTATGTGTATATAAAAATTTAGCAGAGTTGTCTAAACATTGCAGGTTCTGTTTTAAATAGAGATGATGGAAGCATGTATTGATTGTGGACCGCCATTGTAGGTAAGCTCAACAAAAGTACCTGCCCCTTCTCCTTTCGCAATTCGTCCTGGGTTTACACACACACACTTGGCTGCATCTTCCCCTTCCCCAAGGGATAAAACCTTCACAACATTCAGGAAAATATTCAATAACTCTTCTACGGATTCAGGCCTCTGAGTTTGGTTCGACTATTAACATACTAACTGACTTACCTTCACAAAGTACCTCATGTCTGATGGAAGCAGGAGAATGTCAGGGACGGATGAAATTTCTAGTGCCTTAGGAGCGAGTGAGGCATCATAAGGAAGACTCTCAGGTGGTGGATACAGAGGATAGAAGCTATTTCATAAGAATCCAAATTCTTTGAGTGTTCTGTACCTGAGGATATATATATAATTGGAACTAGTATACGCAAAAGTTACCTTCGCTGACGGAGGAGATGGCTAGCGAGTCTGGACATGCGATCAGTGGGGACTCCTTTAGGATTTCTCGACATCTCCTCCCCACTAAGCTGTTTTAGTACATCCACCGTGCAGCAACCTACTTTCACCTGAGAAACCCCAATTTATGTTTATATGTAAGGACTTTAGGGAATATGGTTCCTTACAAGAGAATTACCACAATGCTTTTATTTATTACCTGGTTAGCCTCAAAGGTCCCTGGGTTTGACAGGCTGGTCATCTGTATGTATGAAAAAAGAAAGAGAAGAGAGAACAAAGTAAATATATCCACTTGTGCAAGGAGAGTTGTTTGATGAATCGGAGACTTGTTGACGAGTATAATCTAATACCTGATGTTCGAGATCAGGTATGTTAACGTCAATCGGAGGCTGTGAACACAAGGGGAAACTTGTCACATCAAAATAGAGAAGAGAAATGCGCAAAAGTGACAAGAAAGATTTAGAGAGAAAGAAAAAAGAGCACCTGTGGGAATATGAAATCATGGTTAGCATCACGAGTGGATGGCACCAGAATCACTCTTACTTCTGAACCCATGAACTCCACATAATCTTGCAACTGTAAAACTCAAAAGAACATAGTTATCTTTGTTTATTCCAAAGTCCGTAAGTGTTCAATAGATCTATTTTTCTATTTTGTGTACCTTCCTGAGGATTTCCATTTGGAATATCTCATCAAAGGTGGCATCAACAGCTCCTTTCTTAATCTCTGGATGCTCAGAATCCACAAATGGTCCAAGCTAAATTTTGGAAAAAGACGTAAGTGACCCCAAACTAAAATCACGCACGAGAACATTTAGTTTAGAGAAGGTCTGAATGCGTTCTACTTGCTCACCAGTACGAGTAATTGTGGTGGCTTTCTTTTTGCATAGGCTAGTAGCTCATTCAGTGGCTCAAACAGCAAATTGTCTGATGTAGTGAATGGTCCGGATGCAATTATCTGTCAACATAAAGACATTTAGGAAAAATTCAAATCCCTAACAAGGAATGATGCTACCTAATTCGAAACAAATCATCTTTGTCGTGAAGCATCTTAATATATCTATGCATTAAAACAGAATAAACCATAATACATACACACTTTTCAAATATCACCAAAAAAAAATGAAAAGGTGAACATGACACACTAATTTTGTCTAGCAATAACGGAGTCAGTAACTAAAGGAACTTTAGTCTTTGGAGTGATCAACCTAGCTAACCAAACAGCTTAGTGATCGTTAAAAACCTCAGCATACTGCAGTTCCCTCATCTCAACATTTTAAATATATATACCAAGAAGGATTGCATACTTACAAATGAAACCTCTGATCTTTTACATGTTTCTTCTGCAGGAGCTACGACCTCCTGATCCAAGTTTTGCCTCTTAGCAGGAGGTAAATCCGCGTCAATAGAATGTGTTAAAGGAACCAAATCTATAAACTTAGATGCAGTGAAACAATGTCCACTAGGATTTTGTCCCTCAATGCCAACTATCTGCATCAAACTCAACCACGTCCACATGAATAATGAGTCTTTTGTGGTAAGAAAAACACAATACATAATGCTGTTAGCTTTAAACTATCACCTGGCCGGGAAAAATGGAGAACTGATCTAGTCTGTTCAAGTCCAGGGGAACACGCTGTCCTGAAGTACGCTCGGCACTGCAATCATAGAGTTTGTTGGCATTAGGATTGGGAACTTCTGGATATTTGCAATTGAGGCTTTATGTTTGAAAAAGAAATTTATACAATCAACTAACTAAAATCATTTATACCAATATAGGACCAAAATGTCCACGTTCAGCATCCATTAAGTCATTCTGGTATCCAAATTTTCAAAAAGCTTAAGCATCTAAATATATAACATTCTAAGTATCAGGATTCGTTGTCCATGATGCTATTTCTATTGTACAGTTGAAACAAAATGCGATAATATACAAAAAAAAAAGTCAAGCCATAATCAAGTTACCTGCTCTGCAATAGAATGGATTTGTCATTCAAATGCCCCTCTCCATCACAACAAATCATTCCCACAGCAAATATACTTCTCTGAAGCAATCAGTTGCACATTGTAAGCAAATCTTTACCCCACTATAAACTTATTTGACCCAAAAGTAATGTGTGCGACCAAGGCTACCTGTGAAGCAACGGCTGGATCCACCTGTTCTTCATATAATCCTGAAGCGGCAAATGCATCTGCATGCCTTACTATCTGTCTCTCGAGTGCACTAAACCTGTCCTCAGTTCTGTCATACATGAACCTGCAACCTGGTTCAGGGCCTACGCCACTGACTTTTATAGAACATCTGCCGCTTGTCTGAGCTCTCTTAATGATGATATCATCCTCACTGTTTTCCAAATCCATTTTGTTTCCATTCTCTATATGTGGCGCTGTATTACCTATATTAAATTTCACCACAAACTTTTCGGTCCGCTGACCAAAAGGTGTCACATGTCCAGCTGATTTGGCAGACGAGTAACCGTAATCTTTTGATCTGTTTATTGAATCAAAAGGATCCGGATGTAACCGTTGAGACTTGTTTGTAGGGGTAGTGACAATCTCCTCTGTATCTTCTTGTATCCCATCCAAAAGCCTGGATAATAAACAAAAACAATTTCTGTGTTCTCAAAGTCTGGCTACAAGAAATTGTTGCAAGTAAAATTAAATCTGGTAGAAGAACGTACATGTCTACATCTCTGTTTGAGTAAATATGCAGCCCAGAGTCTTCTTCCATAATAGAATCTTTTTGTTTGTTCTGAAGATGCAGTACAAACCCATCCATCTCATCTTTCTTAATAGTCTGATCAAAAATTTGTCTGTTGCATCCATCAAAACAAAAACTCAATTCTCAACTTCACCAATAGCATCACAACCACTCTTAACAGGACCTTATTGCCTCATTATTCGCTAGTGAGCTATACATATACTTACAAGTTACAACCTCTATGGACAGTAAATAAACTGAATTTAACTATAAACCGGAGCAAGTATTCACTGAATGTAAGACAAATATTCGTGAGATGGTAATATCAAGAGAGAGAGAGAGATGGAGAGAAATGTGAAAATTTTACCGATTGAGAAGGTAAAGATCCCAGCTTGAAACGAGGTCAGAAGGCTTGAGACTATAGTTTATACAGAGAGTAACACCTGGAGGAAACCGAAGCAAGTGAGACAATAGCAAAAGTCACAAAATCTGGGTAGAGAGAAATTAGGGATAGTGTCGACTACATCTCTTAAGAATCTCTTCTTCTTCCACAAGAGTGAAATTACTTTTCTCAAATTCTCTCTTCATCTCTTCATCTGTTGCCGCCATTGCTCTTTCAACTTCTCTCTTACTATCTCTCTCTCTGCGTTTCTATGGAGAGAGGTTTTGACTTGTTGTGGCGACCGGAAAAGATGAAGAAAACTGGCGGGAAAATGTCTGATTTAGGGCGGGATTGGCTATTGCGGCCTTTATCTTATTCAATGGGCCCGAGTTTTCATAATGGGCCTCAAATATTTATTTTAAGTCCACAAAATGCGTTTGGACCCAAAACTTCTAGTTCAATTAAAAATAAAATCCACTAATTTTCATAACTATTCCATGCAAAATTAGAAGAGTCGAGAAGACGTGAACGCGAAAATTAGAAGAGTCGAGAAGACGTAAACGCGAAAAGAGACCATATAAAACGCGCAATATTATATATATATATATATATGTAAAAGTCCTTAAAAAGATGAGCTGTCGAATAGTAATTGGGTAAGAGAATGTATAAGATTTAGAGCTTAGTCAGAGTTCGTCGCCTCCAATTCGTTTTTTCGTCGTTTCTTTGTATTTACGCTTTCTTCTCTCTTCGCTCACAATTTTCTCATTCAGCCATGGCTTCTTCCAGATGGATCAGACCCGAGGTACCAATCAATCTGATTAACGCGTTACTATAAAGCGTTAACCTAATCCATTTTAGGTTTTTAATTAGTTTAAGATCGATTTAGTTTTGCTCTAAAACTTCTTAAGAGACAAGATTCAAGCATCGATAGATTATAGGGTTATACCTAATTGCGGCATTTTTATGGTTCTATAACAATAGATCAATTAGTTGATTGTATTATCCCCTTGATTGATTCTGTATATACTTGAGATATATAGCAACTATGTCTTCTAACCATTTGATACGGGTAAAGTTGAGATCATGTTGATCTGAAGCTGTATTGTTTTGTTTTGGTTTCAGGTTTATCCACTGTTTGCATCAGTTGGAGTTGCTGTTGGAATTTGCGCAATGCAACTTGTTAGAAACATCTCCACTAACCCTGAAGTCAGGTATCTATATTATCTCTAAGCTTGAGCTCTCTTATATCAAATATTCAATTTATGCATGACCTTTTCTATATATTATCATTATTGTTTGTTAAAGATGCAAGATTGATTTGACCAATCATCAACTTGTATATATGTTTAATGAGCATCTGGCTACATTTGTTCATAAGATGTTTACGTATACGCATAATTGTTTTGTGGTTTGATATTTATTATATCATTTGAATTTGAGCCTGATATGATCAGGGTGACAAAGGAAAATCGAACAGCTGGTATCCTTGAGAATCATGAAGAAGGACAAAGATATGCAGAGCATGGTTTAAGGAAGTTTGTACGCAACAAAGCTCCTCAGATTATGCCCACTATCAATGGCTTCTTCTCCGACCCCAAGTACTGAAACTGAACAAGAGTTGTTTGTCATGTTAGAATTTTTGGAATGAAACATTTTTACTTTCTATTGTTGCTTGGTTTGTATGCAAAACCATGCATCACATAAATAATCTTTCATCTTACTGTCATGGGTGAATGGGAATAAAATGTTAGTGGTTGTACCTTCTTTCTCATCTCATGGTACAAAACCATTACGTTAAAATGGTATTACCTTGTTTTTGAATAAAGCTTTGTGCATACATATTACAATTTCAATGCTTTTGAGTTTCAAAGTGAAACAACTTGATTAATCTAAGAAAACTGTTTATTTACTTTGAAATATTATTGAGTTCAATGTGTACTATGTTCATGTAGAGGCCCCTCCTTGCATATTGAAATCTTTTGTAATGGAGATTGGGCCATAACTGGGGTCGGGAGAAAACAAGAGTTTGTGATTTGGGCTTCACAATTAATATATGGGCCTTGAGCCCATGACACAATATGACCGGTTTGAGCCGTTTGGTTGAGGTACAAACCGATAGTTGAAAATAAAAAGACATTCTTTCATCTCTTATCGTCTTTGAAAGAATCAAATTTTTACCTGTGTCGACTTTTGGAATGCGATTTGTCGATGATGCTGATGAGGCTGGTTCAAGTATCGTCTACTGAATCTATTTCTTCAATTTCCTCTTCTTCGGCTTGGAACGGAAGAGTTCTCTGCTTAAGGCGTGGTCCTGGTAATATCATCGAACACATTGTGTGCTTGAGGCTTTAAAATTTTTCGCTTGTGGGTAAATGAAATCTTAAGGAAGGATAATTTCCTTGATCAGCGTCAACCTACCGGTGCCTTAGCTATCTCGAAATTCCCCTTTGGTAGATGAACTCGTGTCGGGCAAACTTGAAACGTAAATCACAGACCTTTCAGTTCGCTGCTTGTCGTGTATTTGGGTTTAGTTGAATTCCATGGTGTGATTTAGTTCCTTTTTATGTGTTTATTTTCTCTCTCTCAAATTGCTGAGTCTGTTTGAAGTTCAAAGATTGTGTTTTTTTTTCAATCGAATTTTAGGAAGAAGATTCCAGGGTAGTTCTTAGAGTATAGGATCATCAGTTATTCGAAATATTCTTAGTTAACATTTGCTTGCAAGTCGATTCCTCTAACCCTTATCACAGTCTGCGGTTTCGGTAGGATCGTGGAGCCGAACAAAGCTGCCTTCAACAGCATGCTTCTTTCAACTACGAGGACTTGCTCAATCTCTAGCGTCCACACTAGTTCCCCTAAGTCAAGCGCTTCAGTTTCTTCGAGAAAAAAGTTCTCTTCCAGTGCCTTACCACTCATCTCTCAACCCACATCACCCTTTGTTCATCCTCGTTCATCAGTACTTGTGTCAAGCCTTCTCTCCCCATCCGACATCCCCCAGAAATCAGAAGAGTGGTTTGCTTTAAGAAAAGACAAGCTAACTACTAGTACATTCAGTACAGCGCTCGGCTTTTGGAAAGGCACTCGGCGTTATGAGCTGTGGCATGACAAAGTATATGACTCAGACCCACGAGTCTTGGAGGACTCTGCACGGTTTGCAATGAACTGGGGTGTACAGATGGAATCAGCTGCGATAGATAGGTACAAACGAATAATGGGTTGTGAGGTCGGCACAATGGGATTTGCTATCCACTCCAATGAACGATTTCACTGGCTTGGCGCTTCCCCGGATGGAATTCTCGATTCCTTTGGTATTTTAGAAGTGAAATGTCCATATAACAAAGGGAAAACCGATACTGTATTACCATGGAAAAAAGTACCCTACTATTACATGCCTCAGCTGCAGGGTCAAATGGAAATAATGGACAGGGATTGGGTCAACTTGTACTGCTGGACACGAAATGGAAGTTCGGTCTTCCGTGTGATGAGAGACCGAAGTTATTGGAATATCATACATGAGGTGTTAAGGGAGTTCTGGTGGGAGAATGTGATTCCTGCAAGGGAGGCTTTGTTGTTAGGGAAAGAGGAGGAGGAGGTGAAAAAGTATGAGCCAACATCTACGCATAAGAGAACCGGACTTGCAAAAGCCAAAAGCATAAATTTGGCTGAGGAATCAAAACTAATATGCAGAGAAATCGCTGATCACGTCGAGTTCTTTTAGATGAATTTGGGAACCTCTTCATTCTGATTCATCAACTGATTAGATCATATTTTGTATACTTAAAAAGTCGTTAAACATGTAACAACACTCTTTAGTCAGGTAAAATTATTTTCTAAACTATCTGGTCAGAAGCTGGTTGTATTGCGCCTGTATTTAATTGGATGATGTTTGTCAGTGTAAAAGTAGGTGAATACATTTAGACCAAAGATGGTCTAATTTTCAAAGCAAACGACAAAAGATTTGTTTATTCTTTGTGCCAACCAAGCAGATGACCAAAAATGGGGTGGAATTGTAAGAATCTTGGAATTGGTTACCAAAAAAAAGAAGAGAAAAACAGATAAACCAACAGAGACAAACCAAGGACAATGAATAAGTACTGAATGATGTTCCTCTAAGCTAATAATTCTTTGATTCTGAAACATCTTCAAGAAGAGAGATGGATTCAGGGCTATCGTGGGCTGATCAATGGGATTATAATAACCCTGACCCTCTTCCGAGTTCGGCGAATGAGGATGAGAGCAAATAGAAGAAGAAACAAGAAGGAAGCAAAAGTAGTTTTGGGAAGACAATACTTGGGTTCAAATGAAGAAACATAGATGTTTTAATACATATGCTCTTTGATTTTGTTAATTATTATGTAATTAATCCACTATTTCTCTTCGTCATCTTTATGTAGTTTTACTGTTTACCGATTTAACAATCATTAAAGCAAAAAAGAATTCAGGAATTGCAGGCTAGAAATATACCAAAATTTTAAATGGGTCAAGACAACTAAAATTTATCAAATCCAAAAAGGAAAAGAACAACGGAAATCTTGTAGTAAGTTCTCTGTTTTTGTTTTCTCAGAACAGACGAAATAATCTGCAGCTGTTATTTTGTTCCTCTCCTAGACTTCTTTTTTGAGGCCTTTGAAGATGTGGCTGAAGTTTGAGATGATGCTTTAGAACTGGTCGCTTGGTTTGACTTCGATGTTGAAGAAGCTGCTTCTTGTTTGTCCTTGGTCACTGCACCCTGCGAGCCACGGATTTGAGCTGCTCGCTTGTCCTTCCTCTTGGGTCTGTAACTTGACCTTTCCCTTCTGGGAAGCCACCTTTCAGGGTCCGGAGGTGGACCTGGGTTTGCTGGATCAAATCCTTTGGGATACTTTGGCTTTCTCTTCCTCTTCCTTTTTGCCTTCTCTTTGCTCTTCACTTCTTCCTGTACCGATGAAGCAGCTGCACCTTCAATGGGCTTTGCACCAGAGGTCTTTTCAAGATTGTCTACATCAACACTCTTCAACCCAGGTAGTGGCTTTAGCTGTTTCTCATAAGTTTCTGCTTTCTCTACATTGACACGAGCAAGTGTAGTCACAAGACCAACTAGAGCATCTGTGCTTCTATGGGTTTTCACAATCTCCTCATATAGACGTGAAGCCTCCTCTTCTTGACCATGCCTGAGTTTGAAGGAAGCAGCTTCCGGCATCAATATGCCAAGCTTATTGCTCTCGGTCATAGAATTTGACCACCACTTAATTGCTGAGTCAAGAACAGCAGCAGCACCATCATTATCCCCAGCTCGCTCTTTGAGGGCTACAATTGTGGCAACAGTTGCAGGCAAATGCTGTATATCAGGTATTCTAGACAGGGACTCTGCTGCTACGTGATGATGACTGGCCAAAGCAGCAATCTGTGCCCTGGCCAAGAGAACCAACTTAGCCTTCTCCGGGAACTTTTCGGCACATTGTCCCAGAAGTTCTTCAGCTTTGGCAGCCTTGTTTTCTCTCACCAAAATGGCAGCTTGAAGCAATGTAGGAGTAACGCTCTCAGGAAACAAATCCGGCAGTGCAGCACAAAGTTCTCGTGCCTGAGTTAGTAGATTTTCTTAACTGGTTAAACAAAGGAAGTAAAGAAAAAAAAAACAGAGAGGGATAAAGTAGATTTCACGTTAATGACCTGATCCATCTTATTTGCATGGAGGAGCAGAAGGATGCGATTGGCATATATAGCCTCCTTATGTTTCTGTGAAAGCTTTGCATCAAGTGCTTGAGAAAGCTGAAACTTTTGGGAGTCTTTTTCTTTCAGCAGGTCAAACTTCCTCAAGCCATCAGAAACATCTTTAGAACCTTTCAAGGCAATAAGGTTGTTCACAGCAACAGCAAGTGATGATTCATCAGCCAGATTTCGTTTGATGATGTCCACGTAAGAGCTAGTGGATTCTTGATTTTGTCCAAGGATCTGATGAAGAAAAAAACTACATTACCAGCGAGTATGGAATATTCCATGAAAATTGCTTACTGAAAAGACAAGCAGTATAAAAAACACCTGCTGGACATAAGCTAATTGGACAGAAATTGGGGCCAGCTCAATCTCGATATCCTCATCAGCAAAATCATTGTCAGTGAGGGCTTCCTGACCAATTCTGATTTAAAGCAACAATACATTTATCAGGTATCAGCACACTGTACAAGACTTGGAAAAAGATCTATGTACTTAAAACGTTGATTAAAGATAGAAATAACAGAAAGGAAATCATGACACACTCCTATATACCAGACTTAGTGATATCCAAAAGCACAATGTCAATGGAAAAAAATGATAAAATAGTTGTTAGTGGGGAAAAGACAAAAAACAATGAATCCCAATCAGTAACGCTCAGTGTTAACAACTACTTTGCCGTATGACTGAACCTATTCAACACAGCTAGACCTAAGACACAAATTTTCGCATTAAAGCTAGATGACTCTTAAGAGGGAACCTCTGAGCAATTACAAGGAGAAACAAGGCCTAGGAGACATATAATAAGCAAACCTAAGAATACTACGGCCGAATTTTCTCAGAAAGAAAGAGAGATTATACACCTCTTGGCAGCGAGCAATAGCTGTTCTGCATCAGTATAATAATTGTCTTCAATCAAAGAGCACGCAGTGTTAAAAGCCAACTCAAAACTACTAGTTGGTTTAATCTTCGAAGCCTCCAATGCTCCTTGCACTTGAGAAGCTCTTCCAGCTGAAATCAATCCTGCAACGAGATTGACCTCTAGCGTTGCAATCTTGAACTTGTTCAGTTTTTGATACAAATCCACACATGCATCTGCTTTTCCCAGACGGTACATAATCTGAGCCTCCAAAAGCAAAGTCTCTGAATTTTTCTCTCGACCTTTCAAACACACGAGAGCCTCATCTAACTTGTTTTGACGGTATAAGCAATACGCCTATGAAGATTAAAAATCCAAAGCAAAAGAGAAACCCATTAGACCCAAGAGTTCACAACATTCAAATCTAGTAATTATCAGCAATTTCAGGTCAAATGTAGTTCTACTGATTCAAAACCTGTCTACCTTTTGAAAGCCTAGATCGATAGCAAGTTTATGGCACGAGTTAACGACGGAGAGAGCTTCATCGATCTTATCGTCACTGATTAGAGCCACAATTTTACATCGTATCGCGTCCTCATCGGTAGGTGCAATCGACAAAACTGAAAGGTAATCACGGTTTTCAATTTCAAAAAATCAAAAACAACAGCAAAAGCGCAGGAGAAATTGAAGAAGAATTGTGGACCTTGATCAGCGACCTTGACGGCTTGTTCATATTCAGATCGCTGGATATGCCTATTAAGGGAAGTGAAGAGATCTTCAATTGCTGGAGGAGGTTGTGAAGTCGAAGCTTTGGGTTTTTCCTTCGATTTGGGAGCCATTGCTGCTTGAATTTTCTCGGGCACGAAACACCGAAGGAGAAATCGGGATCCAAGCTACAGATTTTTGTCAAGGGTTTGCAATTTGTCTTCAACGGGTTGATTACTGCATAAGATAAGTTTATGGGCTTTTATATGGGCTTATTGGACCTCATCACTCAAGATCTGTTTCCATTTATTTACTAAACATTTTTTTTAATAATTGAATCGATTCTTGCATAAGAGAAGCATCCGATTTTGAGACAAAACTGGAGAAGTTGGAGGATTGTTGAGTTGTTGGTCTGATTATCTTAGTCTTTCAAGTCATCTTTATTCACTAGGAGTATTGACAGAAATGATCATCTTTGGCATTGAAAACAAAATTTCATAAGCCTTAATAATAGAATCTTGGTTTCAAATTACGTTTGAAGTATGGTTTTGGTTCGGTTAAACCGGGTAGAACATGTGGCAATCTCATTGGATAAGGTAACAAATCCACGAAATCATCATCCCAAAAAAGAACTCGTTTGCAGAGAGACTTGTGGTTGATTTCCCGGTTCGTAATGGAAGTGAGCATGTCTCTTAACGCGTTAACTCGGCTTCCCTTGAAGAACACAGGGAGATTCGAAGATGTTGGATTAGCGAGACACTCTCTGTTTAGCTCGAGAACATCATGCCCAGATGCGGCGGTGAAGCAGCGGCGGATGGTTATGGTGGTGGAGGCGAAGGGAAAGAAAGGAATGGCTGCGCGTCAGTATCAACGTACACCTCCTCCTATGCCTAAGATTGAAGACGATGGAAACCCTAGATTCGTTATCTTCATTCGTATGGCCAATGTTCGTCCTTTTTCCCCAACTCTCTTTCTTCAGTAGCTTCTCGTAGAATTCAATTGAATTGTTACCTCTGCTTGGTTAAGTGGTTCTCTCATATTCTGTTTCGTAAAGCTATGCACTTTTTTCTTTTTCCAGTTCCTTTTAGACCATTTTTCAACTCCAACTACATAAAAGTTTAGTAGATTGCACTTGTTCTTGTTTCATCAATGCGATCTTTCTCCAATATTTTAGATCTTTCTTCATTAGCTTCTCTAAGGAGTGACTTGTAGGCATGAAATTTGCTTGGTTAATGTGAGTTTGTTAAAAATTGTGATAAATGTCTGTACATGAACAGGTTTATCTTTGGTACCCTCTCAGTATAATAGCTGGTGGTACCACTGCTAAGATTATGGTCGCTGCAAAAGACAACCTCTTGGGGAAGTATATCTACAAAGACACCATTGCAAGAAACATTGCCGCCGTTATATACAGAGTAAATAAGAGATTTGGTGTATATAATACAGTTATAGGCTTTCCGATATGCGTCTTGTGATTTCTGATTGTTTTCACTTTCACAGGATGAGAAGGAGATACAGAAGACAGCAATTAAGCAGCATCGTGTCTTGCGTTCAGCCACTGACTTTCGATATGGCTACAAACTTGTTGTAATGCTCTACAAACCTTTCATCTTCAGTTATTGGAAGCACTCTTTATATTTAATTAATCTCTGGAGGGAAGTCTCTGCGGGTTTTTCTTTCACTTATTATTGTTGCGTTAAACATTCAGGAAAACGGAAACATGAGAGCCGCACTTAGTACCTCAGACGTTATCGAGGTGAGCTATACTTGAATACTTAGAGATCATCTCTTAAACTCCAGATAGTGAGATCAAAAGGGTATTATCATAAATGTCTTCTCTTAACATTTTTGTTTTGTCCTGAACATTCGCAGCTCCCAACCCAGGACCAGCTTAAAACAGTGTTTGACAAAGTTAAAGACTTTTTTGGGGATGCAAAAGAGTCATTTGGGAAGATTTCATCGCTGAATCCTGGGGCAGATGAAGAATCTGAAGAAAGCTCGGATGAGAAAGCCAAGTAAGTAAAAAGAGGTGTCGAATGTTTCTTATTTTCATTTCAGTAGAATTTGGTGCAATTTCACCAGAATGATGTAAAATCTGTTTTACAGGATCCAAGGATGAACAAATGACACTTGGGTGGTCGATTTTGATGTCTTGACCGTTTTGGTATGGGCTGCAAAAGGTCACTGAATATAACGAGAATACAACGAGAACGAGATTACCGCTATTTTGTGCACACTTCCTTTATACATCTCTCACAGAAACAGCTTATGTTAATCTCCTGTAACATATAACTTATTGTGTTATGTAAATTTGTTGAAAGAAAGAGCCATTGGTTACAGCTTGGAGTTCAACTTTTCGTAGACATTGATAATGGTAGTAATCGAAAACTGTAACATTTTGTCACTCTTTATATCCAAGTAGTTCTTGTCTACAACTGTGGACAAGAAATTCAAAAGATTTGCCAAAATGGCAGTGAAGAAGAACATAGACCATTTGCAGAGATAAAGTAGAACCTCCCTGATCGCATTGGTAGGTAAGAAGTTTAGTTCTGCTTAGTGTTGATGACATCCAAGTTTCTGATAGTTGCAATTTGGTGTCTGTAGCTTCATCTTTGTTTATTAAGAATGAAATAGAGCTCAACCAGGTAACCTATCGATTACCTGCATAGAATTTACTTCGTAAAATATGCTAGATAGTTGAAAACTCTCTATAGTTTCCCATCTTGGATTTGGTGGCAACTGATTGATATGTTTGATGTAAAATGTTTTCCTAATACTCACTTGTATCTGCTCTAAACTTGTGAACTCTATTCTTTGATTCTAAGGTAATGGAACAGATTCCCAACAGCTAGAAGTGTGCAGTAGTTGGGTGGAAGATAAATTTTTGCCATGTCTGGGATGTCCAAAGAGGATGTGAAGGTGTGAAATAAGGATAAAATCTTAAGTTTGCCAATTGATAGTGTATAAAGATCTTATTCTCAAGATATGACAAGTCAAGTATTTTCCTTCGAGATGAAAGGGAAACCAATGGGACAGCGTGAAGATCTTAAGTGACGGTATGAAACATGTTATTTTATCTTTGCTATTATTAGAGTGACTACTCCACATCCTTTTACCTTACAGTCATCAACCTGTTTGGTGTAATTAGCATATGAAACTCATGGATTATTGTACAATGCATTCGACTATGAAACGTTCTTTGGAAAGCAAGATTATTTTCAGGTACCCACAAAATCTTCTGCCTTACACCCGCCAATATACGTAAAGAAGTTAATGGAACAAGGTTAAGATATGAATAAACCTGGGTCTACCATGAAGGAATACTCGTCAGGGTCAGGCAGCCGCTCATTTCCAAACCAAGGATAGGGTGGGAACTCAGATAGGAGTGACGGGCTACAACTGTAATCTTGAAATGGGAGTCCGGTGTTTGCAAGAAAACACTCACCTGGAAGCCAACTCAAGTCTAAGTCGGTGCCTAAAGAAGCAGAATGATGTGATTCTGCAAGTTCCCAGTTCAAGCTTCTCAGAATCGACTCTGTATTGTTGGTTACATTTGAGCTGAACTCCTGAAGCTTCATGCAGGAGATGGCAGAGGGATCCAAATCTTGGAGGGTTACAGAAGGACCCTTGTCTTTCGGCAAGAGAAACTCATCCGCGTTCACACAAGTGCCACCTGCTGGGGTCTCATAAGAAGGCTTTGTTTTCTCTTCCATGAGAGATGGTGCAGGATTTGCAACATAGGAACTTTGAATTGGCAATGGTTGTTGCTCGAGAAAGCTATTCTCATACAGAACTGGCTTTGATTCAAGTACCTCTGGAACATCATTCCAGGGAAGCAGAGACTCAAACGCAGAGGAAATAGGAGGATCAAAACCTATACGCGTCTTTTTTGTTTTTGGAGGCATTATAACATCGGTGTTGAGGTCAGACACAGAAGCTGAAGCAAGTGGCTTTGGATCAATCTCTGTTGCTTTATGGAGTAGAGAGTTCCCCCCAGAGAATGCATAGCTGCTCTTCCCAGGGCTTTGGTTCCCTGAATTCAATTCGGCATCCTTTGGAGATGAATCCATATTCTTCACGCCACCAGAACAACACTTGAGATCCTTTTCTTTTTCAAGTCTGCTCAGGTAAAGCCTGTATTTCTACAAAAAAAACAGAATACAGAAGTGACGAAAAGCTTAATCTAAAACTTTTGTTAGATAATGACAAGGTAAAGTTTTTTTACCTGAAGGTGGCTTGCAACATTTTCCCTGGTGAGCCATGGAACATTCATGAGGTCCAATATCTTTTTGGGACCAGCTTCTGCCAAACACAAGAGACCGGAAAAGTTCACGGCTTTATGAAGACATGATAATAAAAGGGAGAGAAGAGACAGAAACTAAAGTCGCCAACGTACTTACTGTGATCGCATCCGATTTGGTTAACAGCGTTGACAAACTTCTGATGAAGCTCAAAAGACCACACAACTCTAGCTTTCTTGGAGGAAGAAGACGAAGGGTCGCTCTCATCCTGTAGAAGCTTCTTCTCAAAGTCAA